>OZ023245.1:2785709-2924681 GCA_964006365.1 Trididemnum miniatum
CAAGAAGATACTGGCCATACCGCAAACCCAACGACAATCCCCTATATGTGCACGCCCGTTCCAATCCATCCGCCATGCATAAAAAACAGTTACCATCCAACGTAGAACGGCGCGTCTCACAACTCTCCTGCGACGCAGAAGCCTTCCACAAAGCTTCACCAGTATACGAGGAAGCTCTGCGTAAGAGCATCCGGCTAGCCTGACGTATCAAGAAAACTGCAAGCACTCAGTCGCAACAGGAAAAGGAAAATTATATGGTTCACCCGCCATTTAGCGACCATGTCACCACGAACGTAGACAAGGAATTCCTACGCCTAATCAGCAAGCACTTTCCACCAAACCACCATCTCCACAAAATCATCAACAGAAACAACGTAAAGATCAGTTACTGCTGCATGCCCAACGTCTAATCCATCATTTCATCACACAACAGAAAACTCCTTGACAGCAATATCAACCACACCACAATACCGCCCTGCAACTGCAAGAAAAAAAAACGAATGCCCGCTAGATGGTAGATACCGCATTAACTCCATTGTTTATGACGCAACCATATCCGTCGGCAATACCAACAAGCACTATTATGGGTGCACGGAGAAGGAATTCAAGACCAGGTACTACAACCATAGGAACAGTTTTAAAGACTCAAAGAAAAGGCATGCAACAGCGCTGTCAAATGCATGCTGGACTGCAAAGGAACAAGGAAATCCGCCCAATATTACTTGGAATGTTCATCGTCAGGCGACCCCTTACCAATGCAGGATGAAGCAATGCCAACTGTGCTTTGAGGAAAAATTTGACAAAAATATCACTCTTGGCAAAAGATCTGAACTTGTTGGAAAATGCCGCCATTAAGCAAAATCAAACTGAAAGGCTTTAAAATTACAGACCCTCACTAATGCGCCTATCCTTTACTATTTTGTATGAAATTTGTATGTGTTGATTTGCTTGTGACCGCCCCCCCTTTTTTATTACCTATAACACTTGCCACAGTATTTTAACATCCCTCTATCTGCCTTTCTACTGTAGCACCGTATTCCGGCCACGCTTTTTAATTTCTTTGAATGTTTTTAGATTAGCTTGTGACTAGCTCGCTTGAGCACTGAGCTGTATGCAGCGGAGACTACCCTCCTTCTATGGTTCACGTAAGGTTTTTAGTGTAGTAAGCGTAGTTTATCAATTTTACTATCAGTTATTCACTATCAGGCTAACTTTAAACCTTAATTTAGATTCCTCCTGATGATCTGTTGAGGTGAAACAGTCTGTAGAGGTTTTTACTTTTTAACTTTGTGGTTTTAAGTAAATATATATGCTCAGACCTTGGTCATTGAGCCCTTTTGCTACTGGAAGCAACCATTTCCCGTAATTGTACCTACAGATGTTCAAAAAGCTTCAATGCTGACAGGTTTCTGTTGGATCTATCTAGTGATAAAACCAAGTCAATGTGATGGTACGGAAGAACTGTTTAATAAGTTTATTACTAAATATACGACGATAATCAATGAACACATTCCAGAAATAACATTATCAAACAAAAAGGCAAAAACAAACTCTAAACCATGGATATCAAGAGGTATTTTGACATCTATTAGAGCTAGAGAGAAATCATTTAATAAATGCTACAAACGTAATAAAATCAAACTCTCTGATAAGTACAAAAAGTAGAGAAGCAAATTAAGAGCAATTATTAGAGCTGCAAAAAAAGCAAACCAACTTCCATTCACAACTACTCCTTCACAAAAACAATCCTACTAAAACATCGGAAACAATTGTTCACCAAAGCAATTGCAAAGTTGGAAAAACACAAAAAATGCAAATCACTTAAGAACGACTGGAGCAGCAGCAAGCCCTCAATGACCAACAGCCGTCATGCTTGTTTCGATTTGCTTTTTTACAAGTATATGCTCGGTGCGAGTGTCGAAAAAATACTCAATTCACGTAACTCAGTCCTCAAAAAGCAGTTGTATTCGAAAAAAAGAAAAAAACTAGACACAAATTTGAAAATTGTTCCAAAATCTATGTTGCTGCATACAAAACCCATTCAAAAAATAATAAGAAATGCGATTATTTTCAAAATATTGTGACCTGAAAATTCAGTAATGGTTTAGGGTGACTGCAAAGAGAGCTTGTGCTCTTCCAGTCAGCAACCACCTGGTGTAAATATGTCAAACGCAATGGTCTCCACCAGTAAATCGAACCCGTTGCATAGAATTTGTAACCTTTGCGCGGTACCGCTAGACCATGTCGCATGATATAAAACTCCGTGGCGATGCACCTGTCAGATACAGTTTTGTTGCACTTGAAACAAAGTTCGCCGGTTTTGTTTTTAGTGCAGTTCACTGCTATTCGACACTGTTTTAGCATTTCGGCTTATATTTGTGAGTCAATACTTTACTTGTGGAACCCCAATAGGTTCCACACGTAAAGTATTGGTTAGCATCAATTGGGCAGGTACACGATGCTTTCATTACAAAAAAAATTTATGATACACTTAATTACTGTTTTTTTCTTTCCTTTTTTTGAAGGGGACTGCAAAGGGAGCTTGTGCTCAAGCGAGCAGCACCCAATGTACGCATGTCAAATGCAATCGCACCTGTCACGCAAGATCCACCATTCGTACGCGGTACCGCTGGGCCAAGTCGCTGCTAAAGAATTGCTTGTATGCTCTACGCTGCTTTTTTTACCTGAAGAAGTGCACAGAGTGCTCTTTGGGTATAGGATACCTGTCCAGTACAGTTGCCCGAATACCAACGATCTGGTCAAGTAAATAGAGCCTTCATGGGAATTCAGCCTTAGGCGCCGACAGCTCACGGTGCTGAATGCCCATGAAAGTCTGTATTTGTCACCGAAATACCGTATATACTCGCTTATAGGTCGCACTATTAGTTTTGTATTAAAAAAGTTTAATTTAGAGTTGACTCGCACATAGGTCGCACTGAAAATCTAGGGATTTAAAATGCTCTTTCCCTAACCCTGTTTGAGAAATGACAAAAATATATACCGGTACACACATAAATTTATTAAAAAAATTTATTTGAAAACTTTACAATTAACTGTAAACGTCAATTAGCTGGTGAAAATTACGGTAATTACTGGTGCATGACTTTGTGCGATTGGTTGTTTTGATATGTCGCATTCATATGTGCGTGCACGAGTGCATGCACCCGTATTCATTGTTTGCGTTTTACTCGAATAACTAACTATGCTATACCCGCCCAATAAGCCGATGTACAAAAATTAGGTCAAAAACGTAGGTCCAGAAAATCGGCCTATTAGCCGGAAAATAAGGTACCGTACTTGCAATAGCCGAAAACTTTCAAGGTATGTCGAGCGGATAGGTCGTACCCGTATTTTTTTTTTTTAAATATGAGAAAAAAGTTGCGACCTATCCGCGAGTATATATGGTATTGCATTATACCAGTAGTTCATTTCTGCTTCACAAATTCCTTCATAACCTAAAAACTTACATATATTTACAGTGGAAACTGAAAAACTTTATTTAACTGGTTTTTGAGTTGAACCTATCTTCTAAATAACAACACATTGTCACGAATCAAATCCGATCATCAAAAAAATCATATCTTGATTATACTCTCGGCATTATATGTCGAAGCATGTAATGAGGACCGAGGCTTCACGACTTAGCGCCTGGACAACACAATTTTAAACTCCTAAAATATATTGCAGTGGAGGCGAGTCACTGGAGACACAATATCCAATTTGACTGGTGCAAGAAACGAACCCCAGGACCTTCCGCAGCGACAGCAATGTCGTTGCAACTGAGCTAACCGGCTGGTAAAATCCATTTGTCTGAAAGTAGAGTAGATATGGTCTTATGAAGTATTGCAGTAAGTTCAGAACTATGTTTTTCCATGGCGGTCAAAATGACAGCTAATGGTCATAGGAGATAAAACGTCTTCCAAAATATTTGTGGAACAATTTTCGGCTTGATACTCAGCATCAGAGTTCCTGCCTGCTACCTAGGAAAAGTCAAGAAATTTTACACCAATGCAAGTTTTGTACAAAAAAATGCCCCACCTTGAAAATGGAAAATTGTCAAAATGACCGCACCGGCTGTTCTTGTGTTAAACAATTAGAAATACCAAATGAAAAATTAGTAAATAATGATACAGATATCAGTGAAGCGTTCAATGCTCTTTTTGCCTATATTGGGCCCAACCTTGACAGTAAAATTAAGACAAGCAACAAAGGCATTGTATAACTCCGCTTTTACAATCAGCAAATCAATTTTCTTCAGACCTACTACACCAATTAAAGTTCATCAAGAGTTGATGATGCTTAATGAAAAAAGCTCCTGGTCCATAAAACATCCCTGTAAAGTACATAAAAATATCATCAAGAATAATCTCTTCACTTCTTAGTGAACCGTTTAATTGTTGTGTAACTGACGGAGTATTTCCATCAACACTAAAATTAGCCAAAGTTACTCCAACCTTTAAAAATGTTCTAAACACACAAACCAACAACTACCGATTAATATCCCTATTATCTCCTTTTGCCAAACTATTTGAGAAACTAATTTTATCTCGACTGATCAGCTTTCTTGCTAGAAACATCGTAATTGCACCAGAACAATTTAGTTTAAAAAACATCATTCCACTTCCTTGCTGTTAGCTGATGTTGTTTCTCATGTCAAAAAACAACGAGAACAAAAGTTATATAGTACATTATTATTCTTCTTGACCTCAAGAAAGCTTTTGACACTGTGGATCATAAAAATAATACTTAGTGAATTGCAAAAATATGGTATCCAAGGAAACACCCTACAATCGTTAAAAGTTATTTATTCAGCAGATATCAATATATATGTACCAACAACGTAAAATCCACATTAAAGCTTATCAAATATGGTGTACCACAAGACTCAATTCTTGGTCCAACTTTATTTTCAATATTTATCAATGACATTGTACAAGCTTCGTCATTTCGAGTTCGACTTTCTGCTAATGACACTGTCCTGATCTTGAGTGATAAAAGTATAGATACTCTAAACACAGAAGTAAACCATGAACTGATTAAGATCGCCAATTGGCGTAAGAAAAACAAACTGATCCTTAATTAAACCATAACGTCTTGTTTATTAATTTCTTCTCGGAAAAACAATTATGAGTTTGCGATAAGAATGAATGGAAACCACATTAAAATAGCAGAGTTAGTCAAACATTTGAGGACAATCTTAGAACCAAATTTGAGATGGTCCAACCATATAAACATCTTATGTAGAAACCTCTCCAGAGTTTCTGGTATTATTGCTAAGCTAAGGCACTACGCGGACAATAAAATGTTACTAATCATATATCTTACTCTTGCTCAGTCTCATCTGCTTTATAGCATCTTAACATGGGGTTCAGAAAATATAACAACATGAAAACCTCTGCTAACTATACAGAATAAAATAGTTCGACTAATGTGCAAGGTGGATAGAACAAAACATTTAACAAACAAATTCCTTATGAATAAGCGACTAAGTTTACTTACAATTACAGATCTTTACGAAGTAAAATTAGCAAACTTTTTTCACTCACATCGAAAAAAAAAAACAATTGCTCCAAATATTCAAAAACTTTTTTCAACCAGTGAAAAGCCTTCAAGAACACTTCTCCAGAAATCTATGCAATGATAATTTTTACTTACCTGCGTGCTCACGCAGTTCCTTTAGATCATCAATATATTTTGAAGGAGTTCAAATTTGGAACAATATTCTGACAAAATGGAAAAGTTTCTCCAGCCAAAAATTCCAAAAACTTATAAAAAACATCTAGTACAACCATAGCCGTAGGAGATGGGGGTGCAACCGTATCCCCAATTTGTTTGACGTGTCATGCTGCGACAATTATTTGGGCAAAAATTTGGCTGTTATTTGGGCAAACTTTGGGGCAAAAATGAAAATTTGGTAATTATTTGGGCAAAATTTGACATTAAGAAAATTGAATGAAATTTGGCTGTTACCTATGTGGAACTTAGAACTACACGGGTTAATTGTTTATTGTTTGCCCAAATATAAATTTTAACAAAAAATTTACTTTAAGATTTAGGGGGGTTGAAGAAAGTTTGATGCAATTTTTGCTTCAAAGTTGAGTTCCAGAGTATCTATAGCTTTCGTTTTGCACCAAAATATTGAACACTTTGATTCAAATTCGCACAATAATCACCATTCCAGACGGTTAGCTTAAAAAAACGGAAGTGTTTATTTCACCAGAAATTTCCAGTTACCAAACTTGGAAAATCGTGGTTGCGTAACCGTTTTTTGGTTCTTGTAATGCCATTCTCACCACAGGAAAACCATACAAGATATTAACGGTTACGCAACCACGATTTTCAAAGTTCGGTAACCGGAAATTTCCGGTGAAATAGAAGCTTCCTAAAGAAAAAATTGGAAAATTTTGCCCAAAATTTCTTATTTTTCACAAATTTTGCACCTTAGAGGGAACAGTGTATCTATCTATTTTAACAAATTTTGTTTTTGAGTACTCTGCAAAGCAAGATCGAGAATTGTCTTCTTGTAATACAATGTTTATATACATTTATTAATATGATTTAAACAAATGGGCTACTACCAGTACCAGCTACCTCCCGCTGGTAGACTAATTGCATTTGAGCACTTCAGACTTCAGAAACAAATGCAATATCAAGCTAAAGTTAACTTCCTAGTTCAAAAATTAATCAATTTGATGTCAGCAGGTGTGGCTCATCCCACAACATCTTGTAATTATTCATTGTCATATTTGATCGTTTGTTATGTTCTTGACTAAGCCGAAGCAATGTTTTTGCTTGTTGAGCTGTGAGCAGTAAGAAGTTTTGGTAGTTTGTGCTATTTCAATATGATTGAACAGTAATTCGATATTGTTAAGGGGCATTGTTAAGATCACACCCCATTTAAAACCTAAATGAGTCTAAAATCTGTTTAGATCAGGGGTTCCCAACCTTTTGGTTTCTGCGTGCCACTTCTTGACCTTTTCTGTAGTGGCATACCACCTATCTTTAATGAATACTTTTTGACCATAACAACATACAAGAGCTGTGCTGAAGAATTTACTTTACATACAGAAACGAATACGTCATTAAATCGAATGTTTATTATACTAGCGGTATTACGCTGAAGTGCAGAGTAAGTAGCATTACGGCTTAGCATCTGGGCAACACAGCTTTGAACTTTGAAGAAATCTTACAATGTGCGAGTCATGATTGTGAATCAAGCTTCTGGATGAAGGGAGTTTAAGGGTGGGCAAAACTTTTATCGAAAGAGCCACTTGTGGAAAAAAAACTACCTAAGAGTTGCCACCGATGAGTCAAAGAGCAAAAAAAAGGTCTTTAACCTCACAGGAGATGCAAATGGGAGATGAAAGAGCAAAAACAAGTATTCGACAACACAAGAGCAGAATATGGGAGGTGTAAAACAAAACATGCAATTCCAAAACAAAAAAGGTCTGCAGTATTCCTAACAAAGAGCTGAAAAACCACGAGTCGAGGGTTAAAGTCTTTTGTGGCTTGCGAGCCGCACTTTGCCCACCCCTAATATAGTCAATTTGATTGCAAAATCAACGAGGTTGCACCCAGGTCCCTGAAGATAGCAATAACAGTGATTTATTACTCCCAAAATATGTGACAAATAGGAAAGGTGAGGAATAAAGTTTATGTCTTTTGAAATCTTCTGAATTTTGTAATATTTTTTTTTGGAAGAACTGAATCAGCTTCTTTTGCAACACAAAAAGACATACCTACAAGGGTATTCCCTCGAGACTTCACTTCTGCATGAAGCAGCAATGACGTGCATTCTGATCTACTGTATATGACCACTGCCATGGCCTAGTGGTTAGAGCATTCGCTTTGGAAGCTGGTAGACTGGGTTCTATTCTCAGTCAGGTCAAACAAAAGACTTTAAAACTGGTATCTGCTGTTACACTTGCTGAACACTCAGCATTTAAATGTAGCGCGGAGGATGAAATGAACAGAGAATAAAAATACCTCAGTAATATCTTGACAAAACTTAGTCTTGGCGCTAAAGGACCTTAGTAGTTATAAAGCGCCATAAAACCACACACATTTCATTTCTTTTAACCAGCGCCATCGCCTAGTGGCTAGAGCGTTTGCTTTGGAAGCTGGTAGACTGGGTTCCATTCTCTGTCGGGTCAAACCAAAAACTTTAAAACTGGTATCTGCTGTTACACTTGCTGAACGCTCAGTATATAAGTGTAGCGCAGAGGATAAAATGAACAGAGAATAAAAATACATCAGTGAATTCGTGACAAAATTTAGTCCAGGCGCTAAAGGACCTTAGTAGTTATAAAGTGCCATAAAACCACACAACATTTCCTTTCAGCTTCATGTGAAGCTCTGCGAGGTCGTTGCTTCTGACATATCCAAGAATGTAAAGTTTGAAAAAGTAGGGTGGCAACTGGCAACGCACAATTTTAAAGAGAAAACCTCCCTAAAATAAGCGCTCTTAACTGCAAAATTTTGGGGAGGTTTTGACTTTAGCCTGAACGATAAATCAATAGATGCGTAAATGCATTAGTTTAAAAAATATTTTTACACTCGGTCTACATTTATTGCTACTTTGGTTTGAAATATAGAACATTTTGCAAAAAGAGAGAAACGCAGTTTGTATGCGTTCCTACTTCACACCCAGGGATGTTAACCAGAACTGTGAAACTCAAGCAAGGAGTAATTTTGAACCCAGAGTTTCACCATTTCGATGAAGACAAAATAAGTGCAGAATCGTCTGTTAAGTTTTTTTAGCGATTAGGTTGATCCACAGATTCACCTTACCAATTTAATTACGCCAGCTACAATATTCAATGGTGTTGCAGCTTGCTGCAGCAGAGAGAAAAAAAGGCCAGCGTGCAAGCGAGCTACTGGCTATGCCCATTGCCCATTCAAGAGTATGCTACGCCATTCCATAGTCTCCGCACATGATTATACACATATCTCTAGCTAACCTATTTTCATGTAACTTATTTTAGTTGTAAAATAAAAAAGTTTTTGTCAGAATTCCGTGAAAACAAATTCTTTTTGTATTTTTGGAAAATATCTCGAGTACCACTAGAAAAGATTTTGCGTACCACCAGTGGTACGTGTACCACAGGTTGGAAACCCCTGGTTTAGATCGTTCATTCAGCCTGTTTCCATGTCCAAAAATCATGGGCTTTTGGCCCACGGGCTTTATTCTAGTCAGGTGGATTTAAGCTTTCTTGGGGCTAATTTCAGCAAAATCGTGGGCTAACTTGGACGCCAGTAAAGACTTGGTCTTAATAAGCAAGGTTTTTTGGAAAAAGTGGGCTGAAAAAGCCCACTTTGAACTCGGCCCACGTTTAGAAAGCCCACGTTTTGAGTGGACACGGAAACAGGCCAATTGTTACAAGATCTCAATACTTTACATTTTAGCAAATTTCTAATTTTTGGCCAAAGAATGTAACACTGGCAAATTTCCTAGAAACCTCCACTTACTTAAGTAAGGGTGGCTGCTTGACTCGATGACCCTGAGGTTCCTTTGCAGCCTCCCGTCCATTGTTATTTATATTTGGTGGTTTTTGTTTACTGTTTTTTTTTTTTTCATTGTTATTTACATTTGGTGGTCTTATTGTTAGTTAACGGATGAATAAATAATCAATCAATCAATATTGTATGTACAGCTTTGCCTGTTTTTAATTTGCTAACTGCTTGTAAAAGTGATGGATTTTTGACAAAATTTGGGCAAAACTGTAAATAAGATTTGAGCAAAAATAGTTTGCATCCACAAAACTTTTCTTTCCCCTATGGCTATGAGTACAACAATATTTGTAACTGGAACTAATGCAGCTTTCATATTTTTTTTTGCTTATTGATTCTCCTATCATGAGAAAGCGATCAATGCGCTACTTGAGCTCGCTTAGGAGTTGCCAGCCATCTGTTTACCACACCGAGATGGGGGGATTCCGCTAAGAGCTTTTCCCAATGGCACAACAAGCAAACTTGCCGGCTTGTTCTCCACACTGCCACTTTAATGCTGATCATCAAGCAGGGAAGCTGTGAATACCAATTTTAAAGTCGTTGGTTTGACCCGACTCGATATCAAAACCAAGTCTACAGCTCTTGAGTCGGACGCTCTTACCACTCGAACATTTAGCTTTTAACAGTCATTGATGAGATGCGTTTTTCTTGTAATTTTGGAGCAGTGGTTGGTAACATTTCTATTCAGTATATACTTGGTTGTAGTTTGATGTCTATGTTGACTTTGCTTCACATTTTTCTTTTTTTTTTTTTTTTTTGAAAATCTGATTTTTTCTCTTGACATGTGACGCTTGAGATAGAGAGTAGCGACTTGATGAGCCTTAGGCTCTTTCGCATGCATAAATAGACTTAAACATGAAATAATTGCAGATACGACGTTTTAAAATTTCTAAAATTTGAACCAGATCGAATTTGGAAAATCTAACACACTACAAGATACAGCTTTTCAAGTATTATCAAAATTTTGAAAAGGAAAACTGACAAAATTGCAGATACGGCGTTTTTATTTTGGTCAGCAGAACAGAAAACTGTCACCAACAACATTGCAAACAAGACGAGGACGAAACATGAGCAATAACGAAGATATTTTCACATATGCGAGTACAATAATGAAATGATCATAATCAATCAACGAAGTACACTTCCACCGATCAACATCCTAACCAAATTAGCGTCAACACTGCATCTGAGCTTATGTGTATATGACAATCATTTATCTAGAAAACATTACACATGGCAGTGAATTTTCATAGCAAAGGTCCATCTGCTTTGTGCTTGTTTTAAGCTCTTGAGCATGAAATTTCTTTGCTTGCTGAAGTCTCGCTAGAAAAGTAACTGAACAAGTAATCATGTAAGCCGCTGGTTAATTTTGTTTCTGCTCTGGGAGTGAGCATTTACGTCAGTGGCGCTTTGTGTGATCAAAAATTAGTTGCATTGCCGCGTCATTGGCCTGTTTTGTCTCGTCCAAGATTGGAGGTTTGCATAATTGAATGCATTGCGTGGTGTTGTCACACATGGTAGTTAGCGCTATCAAGCTTCTACGCATTAATGAATCATTTCAGATTCCTTTAATGCAACATAAAGTAGTCATTAAAAACTGCTTGGTAAGCGTTGCGGTGAAATACACGGCCCTTGCTGCAGGAGAGTTGGGCTTCGCTTCTCAGCCAGTCAAATCACACAGAGCTTCACCAACGACTCGTCACCACAGCAACGTTTTTTATGGAGCTGTGTTGCCCAGGCGCTAAGCCGCGTAGATGGGCCTCGCCACGCATCACACACTTCAGTGTAATACAGCGAGTATGATGAATATTTGATTTTTTTTTAATTTTGACTGTAACGATAAAAAACTATGATCTCGACCAACAAAAGCTAGATGTAAAGGTGGGGAGGCTGATGAAGAAAATCATGTTCATTTTTGAATTCTTGAAGCCACTTCCATGCCTGCTGCTTGTCTCTAGCCACATCATGATTAACATCAGTACTCAGTAGTAGTAAGTCGTTTATTTTTTTGTTGTAAACAACACTCGCAGTTTCATAGCAAATTAGGCACAAAATAATAATGTACACTGGTATTGTTTTTCGTCAGCAAGTTTACACATGGTTTACAACAAGGTTGCAGCGAAAGACCAAAAGGTCACCTAAGTCTGCCACAGCCTCTGAGCAACAGCATGAATGATTTTGTGTCACCTACGCCAATAAACTGTAAAACAGAAAAAGAAACACAAGAAAAACAAAAAAATCACACATAAGGTTAATACTACAATGAGTTTTAGATTAGTGTTTCTCAACCGTTGGTTCGCAGACTGGCACTGGTCTGCGTCTACTGTTCTGCCGGTCTGCCAAATAAATTCCAACATTATACTACAATTCAAAATTGTGCTTTTTATTATAATCCACTTGGATATGTGCGCTCAATACTTTTCTTGTCAACCGACAGACAAGTTCATGCTCTATGCACTGCCGATTTATTGAATTTTGCCTTTCTTGTAAAAAAAAAAACGTTGGAGGTAAAATGAACCAACTGCATAACCACTCATTTACTATGAGTTGTTGTAGTATATGAAATCTAAGAACATATTTAACTGAAATTCAGCGGTATGATTACCGGAATTTGATTATAAAACGGAAATAAACAAACAGCCGAGTGTTTTCCTTTTCTTTCAAACACCCCATTAATGAAAATCAAGTTAATGATTTTAGCACTTGATTTTAACATGACATTTTTGGTTGGCTTTAAAGGTGCACCAGTCTACAAAATTTATTTGGAAATTTTGCCCTTCAAAAAGGTTGAGAATCACTTTTTATTTACTAATCCATCAACAATCTATCTTCCAAAAAAAAAAAGAAATTTCAACAAACTTGATGATTTTTTAAATTCCAAATACATATTAGGCCCACATGAGTATAAAATTGAAGCACCATTAGCCTAACACAAAAAGTTTTATAGCTATTAAGCAATATCAATTCATATTGTTTTTTAAATGATCAGACGTTAATTTCTTGACTTCTCAAGGAATGTTTTCTTTTATACTTCAACACTTAGAAATTGCGGCCTGTTTTCACCTGAATTAGAAACTGCTTTGGATAGGAAAAAAAATTTTATTACAGCTGCACTGGGAAGGAAAAAATTTTTATGACAAGCTTGAACATTATGGCGTCAGGTGAAATGCTCATAGCTTAACAAAATCATATTTATCAAATAGATACCAGTATACTCAATTTAATAATCAAATCTTTTCCACTCATCTTTTGCTCACTATTGGCATACCACAAGGAAGTGTTCTAGGTCCATTTTTATTTCTAGTGCACATAAATGACTTGACAAATGCTTGCAATTCGGATACCATTCTATACGCAGATGATTCGGTATTACTGTGCACTGAGCAAAGCATTGAAAAACTTAAAATAAAAACAGAAGCTTCTTTCCACAAAATTGAATGCTGGCTCAACTGCAATAGACTCACCATAAACTACAAAAAACAAACTGTGTCTTGTTCTCACATAAAAAACATGAAGTACACGATCAACTCAGTATAAGTACCAGCAGCTCGTCTATCAGTGCAACTGAAATGACTTGGAAAAATCATATCCATTCTTGTAATTGTAAACTCAGACATTATGCCCCCGTGTATATTTCAAGAAATGTGTATTTTGGAATAGTATTTTCACACTTGCAATATGGAATTACAGCCTGAGGAAATGCTGCTGCAAAATTTATCGACAAACTCCAAATACAGCAAAATTACATAATCAAAATAATGACTGGTTATTCTTTTATTAGAACAAAACTTGTTCCAATCTATCTCAAACTAAATTTGCTAAAACTAAGTAAAATATATAAACTGGAAGTACTGAAATTTGTTTACAAATTTAGAGCAAGGCTTCTACCTAGTTCTTTTGCTTGTTACTTCCACTCTGCACCTGAAATCCACAACATGTCAACTAGGGATGTGCCGATTAATCGGCATCGACAAGCATTGGCAATTTTTTTGGAATCAACATCGATACATACCGATTCTTTGTACATAACAAACTTGCTAATTTTCCCGAATAAGATAATGTTATATTTGCGTTTTTAATTAGCCAGAAACAATTTTCTTTTTATGAAAGCGTTTACACACACTAAGTGAAGCGAAAAAATACAAGTGTTGGAAGAAAGAAAGAAACAAAGATGTTTTTATTGCTTTGCGAGCGCAATGTTTATTGTTTTGCTCAGAAGTTTATTGCATCACAATGTTTTCGTTAGAAAACAATTCCTGTGGTTTTGAAGGAAACGAAAGGCAATCTTAGAAATGGAACACGGGTAGGTATCATTGTAAAGCTGCTGTTTAGTCACTTCATTCAAAGAATCGGGATTTCAACAAGAATCGGCATCGGCAAACATTTTGGAATCGGTAAATCCCTAATGTCAACACGATTTAGTAAATGCAACAATTTGGCGCTACCTACCTTTTATGCATCTGCTACGCAACGCTCTATTCGATATCAGGGTTGCAAAATATGGAATGAACTACCAGTTGAAATTAAAAGCAAAAATCAAACCAACTATAGAATTTCTCTTAAATACGTAAAAGTGGATCTTCTCAATAACCAACAATGAAAAACTACTCCATTTTCGCATTGCTGTTTCTATCTACTTTACTACCACTGTTACATGTATATGATGCACTTAATACACACCTAATATATTTATGATTTGCTTCTTGTTATCTTTCTACATTATTTCTTTTTGACGCCGATGTAAATAATTTCTGAATGCTTTTAATTTAACTTTTATTTGAATTAGGCTTGCGTAGTGAATCTGCACTTCATTTGTTTGTGTTTATTCTTCTTCGACAACCTTTTTTAACGTTGCTCAACAATTACACTATTAGGTGAGAGGCTGCAGACTCGACAACCACCCAGCTCTTTTGGGCTGGGCTTCATGGTCGTTTCACAGCCTCTCACCAGGAAATTAATAACTGTGAGTCATTGTTTCTATTTATGTTACTGCGCAATTATTTTTCCGAACAAAAATAAAGTGAAATAAAATATTTCTAGTTTCATAGGCAGACACTGTTTTAATGATTTCCAACTTCCAACTGTTGATGATTTCCAACTGTTGCTAAAATTTGATTTCCTTGCCGACATAAGCTACGAGGTATTCCTTGCCCGTCACGTGATCTGTAACGCTTTATTTTACGACTATTTCCTGTAATTGCGCACTCACTGGGAGCAGCTTCAGGTTAGACTAATTGCTTTACAATCTAATCGGCAATCCCTCAAGTTGATTTTTTCTTTTCGAATTGGACTTTGTCGTGGAAGGACCTGCCTTAGAAGTGCTGTATATTTGACTGAAGCAATAGTTAAGTGATTTTGGGCTCTTCAGATATCTATTCTACTTCATCTACTCTGCTGCTGCCGAAAACTTTCGTAAGTTTTGTAATGTGTTATTTCTACGTTGTGTTTAATTAATATGAATGTAAGTGTTTAATTAATCAGCGTGAAATGTATTATTCAATAGTACCAGAACTATATAACCTTGGTAGGCAATACTATTCTTGTTTTTTGTTTATAATACACTATGAGTAAACAATTTTTAAAGTTCTGTTTCTATTCAGGATCATGTCGAAAACTCTTAATAAATTTATGAGTAATATCGTCGTCAATTGAGAAAAGGTAGCGGAGTAGTGCACAGCAATCCAAAACAGACACTGCTAACTCTTTGGAAGTAGTTATTGAAATAAAGTGGAATAAATATGTTGTTAAATTTGCACATAAATTTGGCATATTCTAATCTAACTAAATCAGTAACTTTTAAAGCATGAAACTCATCATAAAGTGTATTGGTTGGTTGATCCTTACTTTGCTGAAAAATTGCTATTTTAATCACTTTATTTTGAAGCATCTGCAATTTATGTAGCAAAGTTTTATTAGCTCTTTCCCAATTCAAAGCTGAATATTGCAAGAAGATTTTCAAAAGTATATAATTCTCAAAACACTCAAGGAGACATAATGCCGTATTTTATGAAGAATTCCACAAACTTTTGATAATTTAACACACATTTCGTTTACATAACATTTCCAAGTTAACTTATGATCTAAATAAACTCCAAGATATTTAACATATTCTTGTTGTGCAAGTTCATATCCACTAAGAATGACTTTATAAGTTATGGATCATAATGTAGAATTGCGTTTTTTGATCAGCATGTAAAATGATTTATTATGGTGTATTGAATAAATCTATATCAAGTAAAACTAAGAAACCAGCCTCAGATAAAATTTGGTAAAAAGTATATTAAAAACTAGTGAAAGATAAAATCGATTTCGACCTCAAAGGTCATCGTCAGTCATCTTATTCAAATTCTACTTGAATAAGATGATATTTGAATAAGATGAATGAGATTCTATTTGAATAAGATGACTGACGATGACCTTTGAGGTCGAAATCGATTTTATCTTTTACTAGTTTTTAATATACTTTTTACCAAATTTTATCTGAGGCTGGTTTCTTAGTTTTACTTGATATAGATTTATTCATGATAGGAATGCTGAGAAACTGCTTCTATTTTATCATCACTTTTTTACTGTGGAGTTCTAAGTTGAGGGTGATTCAGAAAACCAACCAAAGTATGGTGTATTGACAATTTATTGCATGCCATCCAATTAGCTATTTTATCCATTTCCAAATTTATCTTATTCTGGACTCTTTCTAAATTAGATTCTACCATGTGGAAATTAGTATCATCAGCAAATAAAATGACATGGGAATCTGTTGCGTTTGGAAAATCATTAACGTAAATCAAAAACAAAAGAGGCCCCAGGATGGACCGCTGAGGCACACCACAGTGAACCATATTATATTTAGAAATGTAATTTGATCCCACTTTAGTACGTTGCTTTCTATTTATCAAATATGATTTCAGTAAAGAGCCAACCTTATCTCTAAAGCCACAAGACTATAACTTTTTTAATAGAATATCATGATTCACAGTATCAAAAGCCTTGCTTAAATCAATGAATACTGAGCAGGAATATTTTTTGAGTTCAATGTTTTCAAGCAACTTATCATACACAGAGATCAATGCAAACGCTGTGTAATCATTAGCTGGAAAGCCATGCTGATATGATGATAAAACTTTGCTTTTATTTAAAAATGTAATCATTTTTTCTTGCAGAATGTTTTCAACGTTTTTATTCAAAGATGGTAATAATGAAATTGGTCTAAAATCAGTTAAATTTTAAGAATTACCAACTTTGGGAACAGGTGCAACTTGACAGTTTTAAAATTATTTTCCTGCTTTAAACATTTATTAAACAAAATGGTTAAGACAGGTACAATGACAGCACGAGCTAGTTTTAAAATTTTCATGGGAAGGCCAATGAGGGCCAGTGACAGACTTGACATTTGAGCAATAAAGGTAGGACATCCATGCAAAATCTTAAAATTTTTCAAACATTCATATTGCGTTTTAGGGAATTTTCTGGAGCTTAGTATACTAAGGAACAGGTTGCAGGTCCTTTTAAGTTGAGATTCATCGCTTAAGGGGTGGTAGTAAAGCAAGGTTTAAGCAGGGCATCCTCTTAGCTATGCCCATAGCAATGTAGTTGTAACAGCATAAGTTATCGTGTAGTTATATTCAGTTTAGGTAAAATTTGTGCAAATTTACTGTGGATTATCTCTGACATAATGCGGCTGATTAGGGATGCCTTTTTGCAGAGTTTTAATGCTTAAAATATTTTTATTGACTTGTTAGCTTTATCACTAGCAACAAAAAAAAACAAAAAACAATGAGACATCAATTTTATCGACTTTAAAGTAAGACATCAACAAAACAAAACAAACCAAGAAAAAAATAATTGATAAGTGTTGTGAAAATGCAAAATTGAATGAGGAAGTCCTCTCTCAAAGCAGGTTTCCTAATCCAGTAGTTGTGAACCAAGCACCAGCTCTGAAGAAGTCAAAGATACATTCTTTGAAGCATAGACTACTAATCAAATTTCATTTCTTTGTGCATCTCAAAAGAAGGTGCAGAACAATTTTGGCTCTTTTTCTAGTCAGGGGGTGGTGAAAATTTTTATTATATTTTGGTGGATTCCAAATTGCTTTGTAAATTTTGAGACTAAGAGCGAAATATGTTCTAATTTGTTACAAACCAGAAATTGTTTTGAAGATAGATAAGGACTTTGCTTTGATGTAGCTGGCCATTTAAACATGTCAAACTGACAACTTTTTGTTGACATATGCAGCTACAGACCATTTTACTGATCGCAATATGTTCAATGCTAAAATAATAAAACAACTTGGAAATAAACTTACGACATTTTTGTCTGTATTTACCACAATTTGATTCAAGTCACACAGCAAAATACAAGTGAAGAAGCTCTGCTGGGGCTAAACAAAGAAGGAATACTCTAAGAAAGGGCTTAAAGACAAAGAACAAACAAAAGGAAGGAACCACATACCGGTAGGTAAAAGGCAAATTTTGGAACAGCAAAGAATGTTTAAACATATTTTGAAATATGTAAATAAGAAATCTGACAATTTTCCTTGATTATTTCGAAATGCAAAATTTTGCTTATTTCTGTTTTTCAGACATGAATATTTCAGCTATATGTCAAGCAATATCTCTCAAAGTTTTTATGCTGGTTAATTATATAATTTTGAAGAGCTTCTGTGAAATATAATTTTCAAAATCTTATTTGTTAAAATCCTGAAATCATCTTCATCAAGTTTGCAAAATAAAAACATCACAGAACCTGCAAAAAATACTATAATTATTTTTTCAGCTTAAATATTAAAATTTCCTGCCATGCATCTCTACCATGGCTCTTCAAAAACCTTGTGTAAACATTTCATTGAGATCCAGTGTAAGAATAGAGAGATATTTATGTTTAAAAATGTAATGCGATTCACCACTAGGTGGCAGTTTTGTGGTAATGGGATTGTTTTTAAAACTTTTTTTGAAGTTGTGTTGCCTGCAGCAGCATTTCAAAAACCAAAAATTACTTGTAAAATGCTAAATCTAGAACTTTCATCTTGCAGGGGTGTCCTACCCACTAATTTAAGATATCATCTTCCAGAATATCATCCATCACAAAGGATAATATATTATATCTTTCAATTTAAAAAAAAATTAAAAATGCACTTTATTGCTAAATATTCTTCTGCCTAAACAAAATAGAATTGTTTGCATTTATGCATTTGGTAGCTTGCAGGTGAATGTAGAAAATGTAGAGTCAGCTGAACTTTTATTTTCAGTAATTTATTTATTCATCTATTATCATTATTATTTTTTTTTTGATGTCTCAATTGCTTTTTTAGTCTAAGATTTGCTCATATTGCCTGAAGAAACCATTGAGCAACTTTTACAAATTTCTTAGTTTTCTTTACCCTGCTGGGTGTTTTATTTGTGTTTACACTCCAACATGTAAGCTGTTCGTATTCCAACAATACTATGCCTGCTCACAGGTGGTGGTTGACTTCAAAGACCGCATGGTCATATTCACTATCTCCTGGTGCTTCAAATAATTTTTCTTGCATCTCGTAAATTTCTTACAGAAAGCACAAATAATCCTTTGATTGATTGATATCAGTAGACTAAAGAGTTGTTAGAGTGATTATAATTATGAGTGAATGTGTCATAATAGACTAGCAAATTGTACGATTGATACAGCTGCAACAAAGGCAATGGTTTACTATTTCAACACCCAAGATTAGATCTGATACTAATCCTCGAGATTTTTGAAGAATTTAGTACCTAAAACCAGTTTGGCTGAGTTTGCATTAAGTGACACTAATACTCTGCCCCATGCCCACTTGAAGTGGGTGAAGACTCCTCGGGTTTTCTGCATCAACAATGAAAATTTTACAAAAAAAATTGAAATTTTTATCAATGCTACAACTTGCATGTTCACCAATCATGAAACTGAAAAGAAATCCTTCGATTAAGACACTACCGGTATGTTATTTTTCAAGCAACTGCATAGTGCAGAACCAGGTTACTTGCTGCAAGTGCAACCATTATATTGCATCTTACTTTAAAGCTAGACTTTTACTTCTACTACATTCCTATAATCATCCTTATTTTACGATCGTTATCTCTGCGTAGCAGGCTCTTCAATGACAATTCCTCGACAAACTTCCCTTCCAGTTACAATGGAATACTCTTTAGAATACTTTCAGAATCAGTGAAAGCGAAAAAATTTTTTTAAAACACCTGGAATGAAAGAGCACCATTCACTTGTTCAGTCAATAGAAGAAAATGGTGCGCAATCAATGAACATTATTACAACTAGTAGAGAAAAGAAACGATTCAGATTTACTTACCAAAAAAATAGATGCAAGTCCCCAAACAACATCCTAAAATAAAATTTTATAAAAAACGAAAAATACAAATAAAAAAAGTTTTCAGAGCATGTTGTGTGAAGTTGATTTGGCTGCACCAGCTTTTCCTTAACAATTCTACATGGAAGCAAAGCCAAGTACCTGTGCTTATTTTCAAATTATATTGAACTGAAAATTGAACAATTATTGAAAGAGACTGCAAAGTGAGCTTGCGCTATTGGAGTGAGCAGCCACCCAGTATTTATGTCGAATACGATCGACTCCAGCGGTAAATCAAACCTGTCACACAGGATCTGTTACCTGCACGTGGTACCGCTAGGCTACGCGAATTCACATGCTTGGCTGGTCAATCCAAGAACTAATCAATCCTGCTCAGTCAGATTATTAAAATCATCGCAGCCGTGTCACTAGAGTTCAATCAAGCAGCTTACCTTGACAGAACGAGTAGGCGACCATCCTGACCCATCGAGAGAATGCTCACGCAATATACTCAAGCATACAGCGCCTTCCAGACTAATGTTTGGATGCCACAGCTTAGTGACACATTTCACTTGTGGGGGCTGAAAAAACATGATTAATAAATAACTTGGCTTTTCTTCAAAGCAATGAAAATCAAATGATGCATCATAGTGGAAAACTGGGAGGCGAATTTGTGTTCTTCTAGCCAGCAGCCACTCCAAATGCGCGTGAAATGTAAAATGACTTCAGCCACAAATTAAATCCAGAAAGATTTTCTAGCTAACTAGACCACCTCAAATTCTTCGTACCGGTAATACAATAAACATGGAACGAAAATAGCTTAAGGAGGAAAAATAAAGTAACAAAACATTTCGACAACATAGATTCAGCTGTCATCATCAGCAGTGTATGCAAGGCAGTACAAAACTGTAAGAACTAGAATCTACAATTCCAACTACAAGTAATAGCATAACCCAGGCAACAGGTCAAAATAAGTAGTATAATTACAACGTCATAAAATAAAAGCTAAAAGATTAATGGAGTTAAGCTAACAATTACATAAATGAAGGGGAGCGAATTTGGAGTCAACGTTAAACAATGGCTCATATTTTTGAATAAAAAGTGATTCAAGAATTAATAAGCTTGCAGAATCACCAGCACTGCTTAGAATGTCCGGTTTAGCAAAGTCCACTTTATGGTCAGGATTGTTCATTAACAGTCTTATTAACAGCCATAAGGAGCATTCTCATTCGAAAATATCCAAGGTGTGCCGACACTTAACGGATAATCCTGACCATAAAAGTGGACTTTGCAAAACTGGACATTCTTGGCAGTGCTAGTGATTTTGCATGCTTATTAATTCTTAAATCACTTTTTATTCAAAAATATGAGCCATTGCTTAACGTTGACTCCAAATTCGCTCCCCTTCATTTATTTAATTGTTAGTTTAACTCCGTTAGTCTTTTTATCAGCTTTTAATTTATCACGTTGTACTTAAACAACTTATTTCACCTGTTGCCTGGGTTATGCTATAACTTGTAGTTAGAATTGTAAATTTTAATTCTCACAGTTTTGCACTGCCTTGCATACACTGCTGATGATGACAGCTGAATCTATGTTGTAAAAACATCCCGATTTGAGATTTACCGTGGCTTTATTTTTCCTCTGCAAACTTGAAATTGTTTCATTTTAATTCTCACAAAATCCTTGATGGGTATAAGCTTTATCCAATCAAGAAGGGCTGCTATAATTTAATCTCTTTTTTAGTTGAAAATGTTTTAATCCATACAACTTGAAGCACTCTATCTCGTAAATCGTCTGCCTGACTCAACTATTTGCGAAGGCGAATTAATTCAACACAGCACGAGACGAAATTTGTCCTTGCTATAGAGAATAACAGGTCAAAGTTTGGTGGTCGTCAGTCGAAGAAAGTGCTCTATGACATAAAATCAGAGGGGAGAAAATGATTTAATAACCATATTAAAATGCATAAATTTAAGAGAATAATAAAGTATATAACAGGTCTATGTTTTATCAAAATTATAAAGTTGCAATCTATTGCCTTAAAACGATTATGTGGCTTCGACTTTTTTTCTACTTGCATTACGCATTATGAATTTATGATGCACATAGTTGTTTTTGCAATAGCTCAATTTGACGCCGCTACAAAGTGATTTTATGGAAGAAGTTGACAATCGAACATTGCGAGAGAGTGGTCCAAGTTCAATGCTCATTTGCTAGTTGCACGTGGTCATCAAGCAATGCGATTACCTTAATGTTATATTCTTCTGGAACAAAGACAGAGAATTTAAACGTTCCTCCTTTCCACATTCCCTCGTCTGGACGCACTAACACCTGCAACACACATCATGTCATATCAAATTTCTTGGTACATTCAACCCTTGCAAAATCAAGAGGTGTAAAAAGTAGTTAGAAACAGTAGTCTAGTAAAAGTATTGTTACTGACAAGCAAATGTAGCGCAAGTTGAGTATAAAATACTAAACGTTTTTTTACGCAAGTAGAAGTGCTAAGTAAACAGGTTTTAAAACTACTCAAGTACCCAAGTAGAATTTTTTTGCAAACCTATTTTTTTCCTTAACACTAGAACGGTCGCAGCAGCAACAAGCTCTCCACGGCCAACAGCTGCTATCATTTTGACCACTTATTTTGATTTGCGTTTTGACGAGTGTATGCTAGATGTGGCTGCAATTAAAGTGTCCGAAAAATACTCAACTCAGTTAACCCAATCCTCAAAAAGCAGCTGTATACGAAAAAAAGGTAAAAACCAAACACAAATTTGAAAACTGCTCCAAAATATTGTGAACCGAAAATTAAGCAGTGGTTAAAGGGGAACTGAAGAGCAAAACTGTTGTTTCAGAAATGGCGTTAAACATTACACTGAGTTCTATACTGACAGCAGAAATTTTCAATCATTATTAATTAACCAGAAATTAAACGTTAAACTTGTGATCATGACGTCAAGGAGGTCTGTACGTTCCGCACCACTGCATGCACGCAACTACGCAAACCTTACCGCTGTTTGTAATCCACGCGTTTTTCAATGACGTCACAGACCTCCATGACGTCATGATCACAAGTTTAACGTTTAATTTCTGGTTAATTAATAATGATTGAAAATTTCTGCAGTCAGTATAGAACTCAGTGTAATGTTTAACGCCATTTCTGAAAAAAGTTTTGCTCTTCAGTTCCCCTTTAAAGTTGACTGTGAAGAGAGCTTGTGCTCTTCCAGTCAGCAACCATCCGATGTAACTATGTCAAACACGATGGTCTCCACCAGTAAATCGAACCCGTTGCATAGAATTTATCACCTTTGCACGGTACCGCTAGACCAGACAGACAGACAGACAGCATATTTTATTTCATCGCAAAAATTAAAATACTAATAAAAAATAAATAAATAAATAACAATAGACAGAAAAATAATAAAGATAAATTTTTGCGACGGGGAGGATGCGAAGGACCTTACGGTCATTGAGTCCATGTTGCATGATATAAAATTCCATTGATGCACTTGTCAGATGCAGTTTTGTTGCACTTGAAACAAAGTTTGCCGGTTTTGTTTTTAGTGCAGTTCACTGCTATTCGACACTGTTTTAGCGTTTCAGCTTATATTTGTGATCAATACTTCACTTGTGAAACCCCAATAGGTTAGCATCAATTGGGCAGGTACACGATGCTTTCATTACAAAAAAATTTATGATACACTTAATTACTGTTTTTTTCTTTCCTTTTTTTGAAGGGGACTGCAAAGGGAGCTTGTGCTCAAGCGAGCAGCACCCAGTGTACACATGTCAAATGCAATTGGCCCCAACCGCAAATCAAACCCATCACGCAAGATCCACCATCGGCATGCAGTACCGTGTTTGCTAGGCCAAGTTGCTGCTAAAGAATTGCTTGTATGCTCTACGCTGCTTTTTCTATCTGAAGAAGAGTGCAGGGTGCTCTTTGGGTATAAGGTAGAATACTGTCCAGTACAGTTGGCCGAATACCAACAGTCCTGGTCAAGCGAATAGAGCTTTCATGGGAATTCAGCCTTCGACGCCAACTGCTCACGGTGCTGAATGCCCATTAAAGTCTGTATTTGTCACGGAAATATTGCATTATACCAGTAGCTCATTTCTGTTTCACAAACTCCTTCATAACTCCAAGTCCTACATATTTACAGTGGAAACTAAAAAACTTATTTTAACTGGTTTTTGAGTTGAACCTATCTTACAGGTAACAATACAATGCCACAAACAAAATATATTTATCAAAAAAAATCATATCTTCATTCTACTGTACTCTCGCTATTATCCGCCTAAGCATGTAACGAGGACTGGGGCTTCGTGGCTTAGCACCTGGGCAACACAGCTTCGAACTCCGAAAATATATTGCAGAGGTGGCGAGTTACTGGCGACACTGTGTCTGATTTGACCAGCCCAAGAAACAAACTCCCGACCTTCCGAAGCGATTGCAATGTCATTGCAACTGAGCTAATTGGCCAGTAAAATCCATCCCTCTGAAAGTAGAACAGATATGGTCTTATAAAGTATCGCAGTAAGTTCAGAACAACGCTTTTTCTATAGTGGTCAAAATGACTGCTAATAGCTGTTTGAGGTAAAACATTTTCTAAAATATTTGTGGAAGCAATTTTCGGTTTGATACTCAGCATCAGAGTTTCTGCCTGTTACTAGGGATGACCATAGCTAAACCTCAGCTGATTCTGAATCAAATCTGAATCACAAATGTCAAATCCAGAATTGCGAATCTTCATTTCGAATCCAAAATTTGGGAGGCTATTAAAATGAGCGCAATGCAGTGCTGCAAAATCATCAGCAAATGTACTTAAAAAAATGCATCAAATACACTAACAGATTAGCCTATATGCAACACATCTTCACTCATATGAAGAAAGCTTATGGCCTCCGTATGTTCGGATGTCAGTCTGTTTCGTAATTTTGTTACGGTAAGGCCGGTGCATAAAAAAGCTCTCTCTGACGGAGCTGAGGAAGCAGGTACAAAGGTGCGTTTACCGACACGCGGCAATGCGATTACCATTACAAATCATAATGGCCTGCGATTAACGCGATATAAAATTTGCTCGCCTGCGTCAAGCAAGCTGATTGTTCAATGATGTCATTACAATCAAGCGTGCATTGTCTCACTCCCGTCGTCAAGGTTATTTCAAATGTTTTTTGATACTGGGCGATGAAGCAGTAAAAATTGTACAGGTACAATTCCTTGATATCGAGTGGTTTCTATCGTGTTGCCGTACCAAAATTCAACGCCGAAGTGAAATAGACAAAAAAAACTGGGTAGTCGCATTGCTGCTAGCTGCGTATCGGTAAACACGCCTTAAGGAGCGTTTACCAATACGCGAAACGCGGCACACGACAAAAACTTTTTGCACCTTGTTTGTTTTATTTTACTGTTCACCGATCACGCGAAAACCTGCAAAATCCTTCTACATTTACTTACATCATAATTTTAGTCGCATTGCCGCATGTCACATATCGGTGAACGCGCCTTTAATATGCACGATCATCACAAACAGCCAGCAGTCATTGGCAATTGCGTGTGTTTGTTGCATAAGCTTGCGCAGTGGATGTGTGCAGTTTACTTGCGCGTGTGCATCACCGCAAATGCATCGCATTAAGTTTTTTTTCATTTTGAACCGGCAGTATCAAAAAAAGATTCCGAATCATTTAGGATTCGGATTTGACTCGATTCGAGATTTGGTAATGGACATTCCTACCTCTTACCGAGGAGAAATCAAGAAATTTTTGCACCAATGCGGGTTTTGTACAAAAAATATCCCACCTTGAAATTGGAAAACTGTCAAAATGACCGCATTGGCCGTTCTAGTGTTAAAGAAATACTTCAACCATAGGGTGAGAGTAAAACAAAATTTTTAATGCAAAATAATAATTAATCACTCTAATGCACTGGTCTGTCCTTACCAGTGTCCACAGTCGACACAGCGCCCATGCTCATTTCTCACCACGGTTTATAGGATTGTACCCTACATTTTGCTCAACCATGCCAATTCAAAAAAGATTAAGCAAGCCCTATCAAGCCTACAAACTACTTTTCATATAAAAAGTAAGTAAGTAGCATTACATTACGTTAATGTAAAAGAAGTGAAAGTAGAAAGTATCCAAAAATAAAATAAGATAAAAAGTGCTCGTTACTGACAAATTCTACTTAAGTAGAGCTACTTACGTTAGTTTACACCTCTGGCAAAATCGTCTCTTTAATATTGACAACTTGAAATTTTTTAAACAAATGAGAACTTTAAGAAACTAGTTTTTTCTCTCGCTGCATGATAATTTTGATACACACCAATCGACAATTTTTAGCTGATATTATGAAACAGATATATCAATTCAAATTCTTGACCTGGTAAATTAACTAATTTATGAATAAACAAGTGTTGAACCGTAAAATGCGTATGAGCTCAATGGAATACGAATAGAGGAATAATGGAAACGATAAGAAAACCAAAATTTAACTATGAAACGAGCAGAATAATATGTCGTAATGCTTTGATATCACACTGACATGAAAAGCTAAAATTAAAGCAAACAGTTGGATAAGAATGTTGATAATCAGGTTACTTCCCGTCACATAGAATGTTAGTGATGTACCGACGCTGGTTGTTACCGATGCCGATGCATTGGCTTTTCTCAACATCGGGTTAGAATGATGTTACTGACACTTCATGACCTTTCACAAAATCCGCAATTGATGTTTTAGGCAAATAAAGACACAATAGTCCAGGGATGTCCAACCTGCGGCCCACTTAATATTTGGATGCAGCCCACTATCAACTCAATGAAAAAAATATTTTTAGCAAATTCATCAAGTAGTGAGCACAAAATCCTTCATTAGTTTAACCAAAATACTTCATATTTAATAAGATAATTAACATAAACAATTTTAAGTCATTGGTTAGCCTAATGACTTTTCCACAATAATAGCAAGCTCATATTTGGAAACGCTTTGTATGATGATCAAATTTGTTACAACTTGAAACCCTGCACTTTTTTCGATTTGAAGCAATGTTTGAGCCTGAAGTACTTTGAAAAAACTTTTGATAACTGTTGTAACTGTGTGGTGTGCCGTATGGTATCTCTCCTTCTTCTATCCAGTTTCAATCCGGTTTTCTCCTCGTTCTCGAAGGTGGCCAGATACACCTTATCCCTTCCGCGATCACTCTCACACCTTCCCTCCATCTTGTTCGATCTCCAGCTTCCTCGATCTTTAACCCAACTTTCTTCACACTCTCTTTTACCTGTCTCCTCCATGTCAGTTTTGGCCGTCCTTGCTTTCGCTTCCCGCTTACTTACTTCATCATTGCTTTCTTTAGTATGCTACCATCACCCCTTCTAATCAATGTCCATACCATCTTACTCTACTTGCCTTTGCCATTCTATCCAACGTTTCCTTCTAACCCAACATCTCCATCAGATCCTCCATTTTCTTTCTATCCACTAATTTCACTCCACACATTGACCTCACCATGGCTCTTTCAGTTCTTCCCAAACTTCCCATTTCACTCTCCCTCAAACACCATGTCTCACTTCCATATAACATTGCCGATCTTATGCAACTGCGATAAACCATCCCTTTTATTCTAAGAGAAAACCTTTTCCGACATAACAACTCTCTGCATTGTCTAAATTTCATCCATCCAATCCTAACTCTTGATGTCACTGCAGTTTCACATCCACCACTAGCATTTAGCCTGTCTCCTAAATAACAAAATTCCTTCGCAGTCTCCACTTCATCGTATAACACCTCGACTGGTTCTTTTATGCCATCTTCAACATCTGTGCATCTTCTACAAACAAAATGTCTTGCAGAACTACAGGTTACCTTTTTCATTTTCGTGCATCTCCCATGTATCCACTTCCAACACTGTGTGCAACACACAGCGTTAGGCTCAACCCTTTTCCCACATATTCCACAAGTAGGGATGTCCATTACCGAATCTTGAATCGAGTCAAATCCGAATCCTAAATGATTCGGAATCTTTTTTTGATACTGCCGGTTCAAAATGAAAAAAAACTTAATCAATGCGATGCATTTGCGGTGATGCACACGCGCGAGTAAACTGCACACATCCACTGCGCAAGCTTATGCAACAAACACACGCAATTGCCAATGACTGCTGGCTGTTTGTGATGATCATGCATATTAAAGGCGCGTTCACCGATATGCGACATGCGGCAACGCGACTAAAATTATAATGTAAGTAAATGTAGAAGGATTTTGCAGGTTTTCGCGTGATCGGTGAACAGTAAAATAAAACAAACAAGGTGCAAAAAGTTTTTGTCGCGTGCTGCGTTTCGCGTATTGGTAAACGTGCCTTAAGGCGTGTTTACCGATACGCAGCTAGCAGCAATGCGACTACCCAGCTTTTTAGTCTATTTCACTTTGACGTTGAATTTTGGTACGGCAACACAATAAAAACCACTCGATATCAAGGAATTGTACCTGTACAATTTTTACTGCTTCATCGCCCAGTATCAAAAAACATTTGAAATAACCTTGACGACGGGAGTGAGACAATGCACGCTTGATTGTTACGACATCATTGAACAATCAGCTTGCTTGACGCAGGCGAGCAAATTTTATATCGCGTTAATCGCAGGCCATTATGATTTGTAATGGTAATCGCATTGCCGCGTATCGGTAAACGCACCTTTGTACCTGCTTCCTCAGCTCCGTCAGAGAGAGCTTTTTTATGCGTCGGCCTTACCATAACAAAATTACGAAACAGACTGACATCCAAACATACGAAGGCCATAAACTTTCTTCATATGAGTGAAGATGTGTTGCATATAGGCTGATCTGTTAGTGTATTTGGTGCATTTTTTTAGGCACACTTGCTGATGATTTTGCAGCACTGCATTGCGCTCATTTTAATAGCCTCCCAAATTTTGGATTCGACATTTGTGATTCGGATTTGATTCGGAATCAGCTAAGGTTCGACTATAGCCATCCCTATCCACAAGGATCAATTTTGTTCAATACAATTTCTTCCATTCCGCTCACCATTATCTTAGTTTTTCCAACATTCACTTTCAAACTCTTGTCTTCCAATGCACTTCTCCATCTTGGGAACCTTTCCCGTAAATCATCCAAACTTTCACTCATCAGCACCAGATCATCGGTGTACAAATTTTCATTCAAAAATCTTTCTCACATGTTCTATCACAACATCAACCACAAATGCAAAAATTTGTGGTGACAGCACAGACCCTTGATGCACACCAACCCGTACCTCAAATTCTTCCGATGTCCCTGATCCAACTCTAACTTTCATCCTTGAACCCTTCAGTTCAAGGTACTTTATCTTGTTTTCTTGGTACCCTATCATATACCGTTTTTTAAGTCTACAAAACACATGGACAGTTTTTGCTCTCGTTCTCGAAATTCCTCTCTTGCATTCTCCTAAGAATAAACAATCATATTTATGCATTCTCCTAAGAATATAGTATAGTATCTTTTATAAAGAACAAATTTCGGCAATTATAAGACATAGAAATATCAATTATAAGACATGTTATCATCTTGAAAATTTTTTGATTTCAACGCAAACGCACCGTTTGCTCATAAAAATTATTTTAATGTTTGAAACGTGGCTATATAACGGTCGTCATGCCTTTGAGTGAAGGCCATCTTGCTAAAACTGAATTAACATTTTTGAAATAGTCATTAGCAGTGGTATGCGTTGACACCTTTAAACTTGATGGTGCCAATTAATTCATCGCCTTCAACTTTTCACTGATGCTAGCTGATGCGCCGCCAATTTTCAAAAAGTCTATGCTGGGCGATAGGCTGTGAAATTTTAGCTGTTTTAGCATCAAGCGTCAAGTTTTGGATTACAATCACAGACTCACACAGGGAGGCCATGGCGCCATACCCCTCCCCCATGGCTCTGGCATTCAAGAAATTTGTAGTAAGCTGCTTAAATCCAACTTTTAATTTACAATTACTCAAAATAATAATGGTTGCAGCCTCCTTTCATTTATTTCAGTCAAACTTCTGCTTTCAGACATCGAGCATCAGCTACTGATTTATTTTTGTATTCCGTATTGTCTATAGCCTATAGTAATCGCACTCATATGCAGTTATTGGTATATCCTTTTTCAATAAGAAAGTGTGCTAAAATGAGTGCTTTTTTTGTTAAAATCGTAAAAATTCTTTGGGTAGTTGGGGGTTGAGCCCCCAGCTGTGCTCCCATCCCTTTATCAAAATCTGGATGCATCTTAACAAGTTATCTCGTGTTAATCTATAAAAACTCCAAACAAGGATTGGAAAAACCACAAATGAAAAAGTATTTCTAGATTTTATTACCTGAATCACGAGATAGTAGAACTGGTTCACGACTAAGGTAGCAAAAAAAAAATTTAAATTCGTGATTGAAAAAATTAATGTGCATGGTTGTGTGCTGAGATTTCAAGTGCAGTATAACTTGACATTGGCCGATGCATTGGCGTAAAACTACTGTTGTATCGGTGAAACTGCTGATACATCAATTTTTTCGATGTTGAACATCGATATCGGTGCATCCCTAGTAGAATGCAATAAACCTGACACTATATAACAGCAAATTGGGCTTGGGGCATTTGTCCACTATATGCAAAATTCGTTATATACAGAACTGATTAGATGATGGCAATATATTTTCAAATTATATTCTTTATATGCAATCCACAAAATCAAAGTCCATTGTACGCGACGTGTAATGATCATTAATCAAAACAATGAAACACGCAAGATGGTTTAAATGCAAGTTGATACCACTTATAACCACATCGGTTCTCGTCACATATTACATGACTATTGTGAATAAACGTTGGTAACCAACCGCACAACTACTGTGTAAACTAATCACCTGAAATTGGAAGAGTTTATCTGGGTCAGGAAAGACAAGTTCGGTTCCACCAATATCATTATCCAGATCAGCAATTTCTGTTCGTAAATCAACTGGTTAGACTAAGAAGAATGTTGGTTCTTAACCAAACATAAGCGGTTGCACCTAGTCTACGCTAGATATAAAACTTTGTGACCACAAACTGGACGAATCAAACGTCCCACAAGTTTGCACTAATGCTGGTCAGAGCCTATCAATCACTCAATCAATCACTTAAATTTATTCGTCGAAGACGACCATGAAAAACAGTTACAAGTCATATATAAAAAGAAAAATATTTGGACAATAAGGTTGTAGATAATCTTGAAAAAAGAATTTCGACAGGAGACAGCGAAGTGACCGATTAGGGTTTTTGAGTCGAGTTGCCACCTAGATACTGTAAAAAAAGGAAGCAAGTTTTGCAGTCCACTTAAAATTGCAAAAGGAAATTGAAGTTTTTATGTACTTGTGTATTTTTCTAGAAGTTGATCTTTTAGCTTGGATTTAAACTTTTTCAAAGAAAGATTTCTCAATGAATGTGAAAGTGAGTTCCAAATTATAGATCCTTGATAACAAATTGAAGATTGGCAGCAAGAAGTGGAAAATTTAGGAATATACAATTTTTTTTGGGATAGTGATCGTGTGGAGCGGCTATGTATTGAAGAGATATCAGTAAAAATAGATGAAAGGTGGGTAGGAAGTAAGCCTTTAGATCGCTGATAAGAGCTGGGCATCGCAAATTTGCACTCAAATCCGCAACCGCAAATACCGCAAAACTGCAAGAGGTGGTGTGGTCCGCAACCGCAATTCCGCAAGTTTGCGACACATTTGCAACAGTTTTTCAAATTCCGCAACCTCAAAATCCACATTACAGTTCCGCAAACTTAAGCCGCATTATTTTATTTTTTGTTAGTTTTTTCTTAATTATCCCAGCTGGACGCTTAGCATAAAAAGCCTAGCATGAAAAAAATCAGAACATCTTTGCAAGGCGTTCTTAGGGATGTCAAAACCGTACGAAGCAGAGAACCGAGCGGTGTACCTTCTTGTTGGCTCAACTACCGTATATAGCAACGTCCTGGAAAAGCTGGATTGTCTAAGCGTGCATGAATCAAAATCGAAACGAAACAAACTTATTAACAGTGTTGGGCAGTACCGTGCTACATATTCTTGTCAAAACCCCACACAAAAAATATACATAGCTTGCATTGCTTGGAGTCGCAAACAATCATTATAACCCATATAGCCTATATGCATGTATATATATACAGCCTACATTTGTAAATGCTCTCTAAAACATTGATTTCTGAAAAAAATGGACAAACTTTTTCTGAAAAAAATGAACAAAAGGATTTCGGACAAACTTTTTCATCCAACGAAATGAGTTACTAAAACACAACATTTCTGCTATGCATTTCACGCAAAATCAATGCAAAAGCACAGCACTCATTCAGATCGAATGTATTCACTACCATAGTTTTGTCGAAAAAAAAATTTTTTTGTTTGAAAAGTATCAAAAATCAGCACGGAGTATCGTTATCGTTGTTACTTTTTAAAAAAAGTACCATTATCGGTACCGTCCTTACTTTTTTTGCAAAGTATCAGTATCGATATTGTCGTTACGGTAGGTACTTTTCAAGTACCGAGTGCCCATCTCTGCTTATGAAAGTCGATTATAAGAAAAGCGTGGTCAGCGTTACTTTTATGCACATAATCGTCAGCTTTATGAAAGTAGGTTTTGAATCAAAGAGTGCTCATATGCTTCAAATCAAATCTTCATTATACTCGCCGTATTACGCCGAAGCGTATAACGAGTGGCGGGGCCCATCTCTGCCGCGTAGCGCCTGGGCTACACAGCTCCGAAAAAACGTCGCAGCGGTGGCAAGCCATTGGCGACACTGTGCCAATTTGACTGGTCCGGGAATCGAACCCCAGACCTTCCGCACCAAGAGCGTGCGCTTAGCAACTGAGCTAAAGGCCGGTATGCTCATATGCTCATGATTTCTAAAATGCTTTCTAGAACAATCAAGCATTATAATTTTACTCGTTCACAGTTTACAAGCACTCTAACAATGGGATGTACCGTACAGTGGAGTAAGAGGAAAGAAACAACTAAGAAAATTGAAACGAGAAAAAAAGGAAAACAATTCATGGTATTAGGCTATGAGAAGGCCGGGGCTAGATGTTACAAGCGCTCTAGTTCCTTCAAAAATTATAAAATTAAACTTATTCGACTTATCAACATTCAATTACTTCTCTACCATCAACAAGCTAAGAAATTTTGGTCAAACTGAAAAATATTGTCGTACAGTGGGACAGCACGATTTTGTACTAACCCTAATCAACTGCGTTCAGGTGAAGGTACACTCATCGTTCGATCTGATTTACTTAAACAGGACAATTATGCCTCAAGCTTTATGTACCGAGGAAAATTGAACTTTTGTGGTATGTATAGCTACGTCACACTCCAGTTGAATCTCCTTTGCGGTCAAGATCAAACAGAGCCAAAAACAGACATCCTTCCTGAACTTCAGAATCAAAAACCATCAGACTTCCACGCGACAGCCGGATCAGGGCCAAATTAAGCAATGGGCAAACTGGGCAGTTGCCCCGTACCCCGCACTTTCGAGGGCCCCGCGCATTTCAGCCTTTTGAACAGTGAAAACATGTCAAATCATGCTCACATGAAAACTTTGGGAAGTTTCTGCTGAAACTACGACCTGCGGACGTGTTGACCTTTTCTTTTTCTCTATGCTTGATTTTGTGCGGAAAATTGGACATCTGCGGACGTGATGACTTTTTTTTCCTCTTCACAAGATTTTGGGGGAAAAAATATAACCCTTTGCACTCTTATCTGTCCCAGGCCCCGTGGTTTCTTAATCCGCCCCTGGGCCGGATCGAAGATAAACATCCTTCTCACTGACAGATGCATGACAGCTTTATAGCTATGATTATGGAACCATAGAATAGGACAGCGCTTTTTCGGGCTATTAGCCCTCATCAACCATTCTTAGGGAAAGGTTTATTCATCCTTTAAAATAATTTGACCTTAAGCGAAACAATCATCCCTCAAGGACAAACATTCTAGGATAAACAAATCTTCAATGACGGTTGTTTTTGCCACAAAACTTGTTGATCGAAGTTTATTAGACTTTTACAAGTGAAAGCCAACCTCATATGGCTCCTCAAATCAAACCAAAAAGCTTACGAAGATCATAGATTAATTCAACGATACTTAAACTTTCAAGAAGCAGCTGAAAAAAATATTGAAAACTGGAGTTTTTAAAAAATCTAAATGGAGATTTTACTTCAGACCATTTAGCTTTGCGGATTTGCGGCAAATTTCAGTTTTTTACTGCAATTTCGCAAACGTTTGCGGTAGAAAATCAGTTTTGCAAATCCGCAAAAATAAACGGAAGTCTGCAATTTGCGGCTTTGCAGACTGATTTGCAGAAGTTCCCAGCTCTGTCGCTGATGCATTAGTTTTGCAATTTCGTATTCACGCAATTCTGATATTTTTAGAATTTTTAGCTTATAGTAAAGGGGAGTAACCTGTCCCTGAATTTGGCTTTGGCAATAACTCGCATTGCTTTATTTCGTAAGCGTTGCATTTTGTTGAGATAGGAAAGGAGCTGCCCCAGAGTGGCAGAGCATAGAGAATGTGGGGTTGTACGAGAGCATGATAGAGGAGTAATAATGTAGATGATGGGAGGAGGTACCGAAGTTTGCTTAAAATGCCTATTGCTTTAGCCAATTTGTTTTCTAAAAAATTAATTTGGTGTTTGAAGTTTAGTTTGCTGTCTAATACTACACCAAGATATTTACATGATTCACAGCATTCAATTAAATTATTATTATAAAGGACTTGAATACTTAAATTGGATTAATTGGTTTTTGGTGTGATGAGCTTAGTTGAAGATTTGGTAAAATTAATTTGCAGCTCATTTGCATCACACCACTTATTTAATTTATCCATTTGCAAATTGCAGTCAGTTTCAAGATCAGAAATTGTTGAATTAATTGATACTAAACAAGTATCCTCAGCAAACAGGCTTGTTTTACAGGATAAAGCATTTGGAAGATTGTTAACATACACTGTTAAAAAATCTTGTAAAATTTACTGCATTTTCAAGCGTATAAGTTACAATGGTGGTTTGTAAGCATGTTTTACCAAGCTTTTTGGTTAATTTAACAATTGTATGGGTAAAATTTACTGCAGTAGTCAAATAATAATGCTTTACAAAAGATTATTGAAATTTTTACGCGATATTGGTCAGTTAAATTTACAACCACTGTTTGTAACATTTTTTTACAAAGCTCTTCAATAAATTTAGCAATGCTTTAAATAAAATTTACTAAACAAGTTATGAAAAAAAAAATTAGTAAAGAATTAGATAAAATAAATTAGTTTTTTTCTACGCTGTTTGATATATTTTAGCAACAGTTTCTGAATTTTTTTGTATATTTTACATTTCAAGCAGGAAAATTTTACATTGGCAGTGTACGTACGTAACTTTTATCCAATTTGGAAATATATTTTACCGTGTTTTTCTGTTATAATGCAATGCATTGTAATTTCTACTTGCAAATATTGAACAATTAATTTAAACCGAGCTATCGGCCTATTTGAGCATAGGCAGTTAGACACTTCTACAAAAACATCGTACATTCTTCAGTAAAAACTTCTAAGACTTCAAAAATTATCTTAGTCCAAGATATGAGGTGCATAAACTCAAAATGATTAGCGCAGCTGTTTAAAATAACCTCCTCGTTCAGCCCATAACAGCTATAGGCCTACCCATTACCTTGTAGCCTCTGACCATGTTCTCGCTCAAACTTTTGAAAATTCAGTCGAGGTTGTAAGTAAACACAGCATGATCACAGTATATTTCACTTTTTTGTTAAATATATCAAGCAGAATACTGCCGTCATTTGGCAAAACCCATTAACTCCAAAATTTTGAAATTTCACTTTTTTGCATTTTTTCAATCATTACACCAATGACCTTCTTCCGTGCAAATTTCGAGTTTGTACTCCTAACCGAATTCGAATTATCTATGGTGGCGAAACCCAGTAACTCCATTTCTGTACAAAAAGTTGTCAAAAAATTTAAAAAGTAGATGGCAAAACCTGATAACTCCACTCGTAATTGTTAATCTGTTATTGAGTCATGAACAAAATTCAATGCATTTTTCAAAACTTTTCGTTTCACTAGTGAAAAAATGTGAAACAATGATAATAGTGATGTAATACCTCTATGAGTTTAATGCAAATTTGGATAAAAATCGAACGAGATCTCATACGCCGTTTATGCATTCGTTGACTAAAATTATTGACGTTAAACTTTTATGATCAAGCACTTTTATCAAACCAAAAATTAGAAAAATCTACAATCAGGAACATTCTTAAAAAAACCTGAAAACTAAAATGTGATTTTCTTGAAAAGTGTAAAAGTGGAGATAATGAGTTTTGCCAAATGACGGCAGAATATTTTGAGACAATTTCATTGATGGAAATTTTCCCGCGTTTTTGACGAACATAATGCTGAGCAGACAGTAGGCCATGCAACAGTAAGGTTCATTTTACTTCATTGTTTAGTAAATCAGGCGTGGTGATTTAAGAAGATCTCATTGGTGGAACTAAAAATTTTCCCACCCACTGACTGAAGTGAGTATGGGGATTTAGCACTCAGCAGTTACTGGTGCTTCAATCGAACGCGTTGTGGTCACAGGCTCGCAGCAGTCGCTGTAGCCCACAGATATCCGTAGAGAGCGTCTAGCAGTCTACGTGTTACCGCCACCGATACCACTTGCAATTGCTCATAGACAAAAAACATCACTGAATAGTTGAAGATTTAAAATGGAATATGTTAAGTACCGGTACCAGTATTTATCATTAGCAGACTTGTCATTCCTGTAAAGATGTCAAGCAGTGAGAGATAGCGTTGTATGTTTTAGGTTTGCTAGTTTTTGAAATAATCCAAATGTCAGGGAGTTTGAGATCAGAGAGCAACTGACTTCAGCCTACCTCACTTTCAAGTTAGAATTTGGTTGAAACAATGTCAAATTCGAACTAAAAATCTGACAGTCTAGGTGCGACTGCGACTAATACTTAGACTGTTAGACCTATTGGAAGAGGTGGGTATGCATGGTGTTAGCTGTTAGCTTACACACCCGATTTTATTTAAAGAGTTTCATTGACTAGAAGAGCTTCTGTTAGTTTCTCAAAAACAAACTTTTATAGGCTAAATTGGACTCATCCAGGATCCCTAACAGCACTGCTGATTTTGATTTGATTTACCAGTTACCTGTATAGGCCTATATGAAATGAATCACTTTCATAAAATACCTTAAATCGCTTTAGCATTCTTTATTGGAAGTGTCTATTTTGCCGTGTATGGCAAGATCCTGATTGGCTAATTTTCTCAAAAACAACCATGCATATAGACATAAGCCAATCAACAGCTGGGATATTTTTTTCAAAATTTGGCTGTCTACAAAAATTTTGGTCACCTTAATTTTTTTTGGTCAAGTTTGAAGTAACAAGAGACACTTCTCTTTTGTAACCGCAACACAAGTGAAAACTACTTTGATGTTTGTTAAACATGACACTGTGACACCGGTAGTCCATTAGTAATTATTGCTAGCATATTGGCAAGATAGGCCTATTTACTTCGATCAATTGACCAAAATGGTTTTAATTTTTTTTTTATCTCCAAAGTTTTTTAAGACTGAGGTAGACAATTTGAGGCGGCTTTTTACGAAGAATAACTATCCCATACATTTTTTCAACAAGATTTTGGAACGTTTTCTACATCAACCAGACACACAAACACTGACCGAAAATGAACCAGACCCAAAAATTCTGTTTAAAGTACCTTTTGCTGGCAAAATATCGAAAGATTTTTCCAATAATATTCGCCTGATAATGAAAAGAAAATTTGGAATCCATGTTGTGCCCCTGCATACGACCACCAAAGTTGGACATTATTTTCAACTAAAAAGCCAAACACTTCAAGTCTACGCTCAGATGTCGTTTATAAATTCACTAGCTCACGTGATGTGAGCACTACCTACATAGGTACTTCATCGCGACATTTGAGCATTAGAATTAAGGAGCATTTGAGCGATTCAGCGTCGAATAAAAGTGCTGGTAAAGAACATATCCAAAATTGCAGCAGTTGCTCTCAAGAACAAAAACAAGATCTGAATTCATTTACAGTAATTCGGAAATGCAATACAGCTTATGATGCCAAAATCCAAGAAGCTTTATTGATCAAAACACAAAACCCGAAATTAAATAAGCAATTACATGCGAATGGAGCATCATTTTTGTTAAATATTTATTAATTTTCATGCCGTATTGCTTATTGTTGTGATGTCATCAATTCGTCATAATTGTAATTGTCGTACCGTAAATTTAAAATTTTACTGAAAAATGAGATAGCTAGCCTAGGCCCTAGAGCTAAGTCAGTTTCAGCATTTATTAGTATTTTGTGATTTTATTGAAGCCAATGTTTGCAGTGTAGTTTTTCAATAATCATTAATTTATTGTAGATCCTGAAGAGGGCAGTATGGAATCGCCAAAAAGGTTTGATTAGTTATGTTAAATATACCTGTACCGGTGCCTTAAAAATGTTAAACCCAGTGGTGTTCTTAGCACTAAGTGCTATGTGTTTTGCAAATTTAATTTGGACTATGACCAAAATTTGACCGCAAAAAAAAAACAGATCAACAGTCATGCGTATAGACACTAGCCAAACAGTATTTTGCCATGTACTCTGTACGGCACTGCCTAGTGTGTCTATACATACGGTATAGGCCTAGGCAATGTCTATTTTGCCTGTTCACATCAAAATGCTGATCGGCTGGTGCAGACATGGGCAAACTACTGGTACGGCCCACGGGCCTAGTCCGGCCCACCGGTTCTTTTATTCTGGCCTGCCGGCACTTACACAAACTTCTCACCGTGAATTTAGCAGAAAACCTTTTTTTCCTTTAGAGATCATGGATGGCAGTGATTTTCAAAAAATAAGTCTCAACGGTGCAAAATTGGAATAAAAAATGAGGTGAAAACCTCTTATTTTGGAGATCACATGTGTACGTGGACCGTGATCTCCTAAAAATAAAGTTTTTACCTTGTTTTCCAATCAGCGTGCGGCCCGCGGCTTCAACAGTTTTTCCAAATCTGGCCCTAAGTGTGAAATAATTGCCCACCCCTGGGCAGGTCAAATCTAGAATAAGTCGTCGAAGCGAGTGGCTGATCGCCAAGCAAGCGAAGCGAGCGTGTAATATCAGTATAATGACCGCTTGCTTCGACAGCTTAATCTAGATGAGACCCCCCTGGGCTAGTGTCTATACGCATGACTGTTGATTGGCTTGCGTGAGTATGCATGACTGGTTTTGAGAAAATAAGCCAATCAAGATCTTGTCATACACAGCACAATAGACAATTCCTTCTTTAATACCTGACAGCTAAAGTTAAGGTGTTTTATCTTGAAGAAGAAATAATGGGTAATGTCTAGTATGGGACCCCACACTTATTCTGTCTGCCAAACCTAACCTACCGGTATAACATGATCCTATTCCTAACCAAACCTAATCGAACCTAATTTTAACCAAATCTAACCCAAATCGATCCTGTGAACAGATACTTGATGTTACCCAAAATACCGATACTAATGGGGTTAAGTCTGCTGGACCGGCTTCTCCCTGCTGCACCAGACTGCTTGTTTGTTTCTGTATCTAAAAGGTTTGCGGTGGATCTAGACACTTCCTTTTTTTTTAGTGAAAAGTGTTATAAGGCACTTGCTGAAAGAGTGAAATACCGTATGTGATAAAACTGATGAACTTGCATAAAAGCTGATATTCATATTATGGCAGAAGATTTTCAGTGTCGTTTGGAATTCTGTAAGAAGACCTTATTCTCATTTAAGGGGAATTGTGTTTTGTAGCAAAATACATAGAATATGTGGTATGGGTTTGATGTAAGATGCCCTTTTACAGACTGCTTTAAAGGGGAACCAAAGTACAAAATTATTTTTTTACTGAAGGTGTTAAATATACGACAAATTCAAAACTGGCATTAAGTTTTAAATGCTTTTAGTTAACGAAACATCGGCATTCCAAGTTAAGCAGGATTCACACTGGCAAACGACACGACAACGATCAGAAATTTCTAAGCGCTTAGCGATTTCAAAATGTCAGTCTGATACAATGGCATGACGTTGTATCAGCGAGCAATGCATATCGTGCGCAATACGATCGTTTCCAAGGGATACGCATAGCTGCATTCGCACTGCTAGCAGATTAGCAGTTGCGGATTGACACTGGTACCGGCAGAAAACCCCGATATTGTCTAGTAAGTTCTACTGCACCGTTTAAAACTACAAATATTTGTTTCTTTTCAGTCAACAGCTACGAACAAAACGAAATTGTTTGCATATAATATATTCGCAAAATCTCTTCTAGTCTAGTTTAATTTGGAGCTGGGCTAATTTTCGCCGGTTTCAAGAGGGTCCAAAATGGACAGTTTGCAAAATTTACTCTGCTGGGCTTACTCTGATTTCCGTCGATTTTAAAGCTTCATTAGCCAACTCACATAATCTTTGCAGATGCTTTAATTTAAGAGTTGGCTAGTCTACTGATGAAAAAGTAAACAAAAATTCAGCATGGTTGTTGGAAACTTTCGAAAGGTTAATTACCGCACAATTTGCTGGCTTTATTAATTATTAGAAATTCAATGAACATTAGCCTACCGACTATAATTCTCATTCTAATACAATACAAATTGATTAATTATTAGAAATTCAATGAAAATTAGCCTACCGACTATAATTCTCATTCTAATACAATGCAAATTGATGCTAGGTTATTCATTTTTTTCAGTTGTTATAGGAATAATATTTCGGCAATTTCTAAGAAAAAATTTGAAAAACCCTCTCGAAATACTAAATGAATCTTTTGAAGCCAAATGAAGTTTTGAAGCCAAAATCACAAATATATCCGAAAATTATTCGACAAAACCAAGCCAAGGCGCTACCGACGCGCCAAATGACAACAATAAAGAAAAACTCAGTTCTACTTCGTCGAGACGTCGTTCAAAGCAAGTTTTTCTGTTGGGCTGTAGTCTCTAACGCGTCATTATTGCGCAAAATCGTTCAGTGTGAATTCGCCGTCGTTCGTACGCGTCGTTATTGCGTCAGCAGCGTCATATGACACAATAAGTGTGAATCAGGCTTTATGAGATGATCCATAGAAGTCTACATTTTACGCATTGATGCGTGCAAAACCTTTGGTCAGACAAAAAATTTTGGTGGACAAACATCCCAGCTGTAACTTTAGCACACATCACTGCGTAAAGTGTGCACTTAGGTAGGCACAAGAATAGACGAAGTTTGCTGGTCTGTAGGATAAGACTTGTCATGTGACTTGCCAATGCTTTTTGAAAATTCAATCAACATGGGTGCAAATCCAGGGGATTCCCCCAATAATCTGGCATCACCTCCCCCCAATTCATTTCATAAAAGTGGAAAATTCCTCATACGAGCCAATTTCATCCCCCCAATATCGAAAAATGGTCAATTTTGCTAAATCATCCCCCTAATGCTCAACATGCACTTGCACCCCTGTCAATCAAGTGTGATTTTGGTTACTTTTTTTAAATCTTATTCTACAGACCAGCAAACTTCGTTTATTCTACTGCCTACCGTACACTTACATGGATCGCCTTATAACTTGGAACGCCGATTTTTCATTAACTAAAAGCATTTAAAAACTTTTAATGTTAGTATTGAATTCACTATATATTTTTTAAATTTTTTTGTAAAAAATAATTTTGCACTTCAGTTCCCCTTTAAAGGTTATTCCATTATATCTTCATTTTCAACCCACTTATCACGATTACATCATTGGAAGGGACAAACTGCTAGTCATATACCGCACAGTAAAACCACCTCACAGCAGTCACAGTGTTAAGTCCAAACAAGTTTATTTTCAGAAGAAACTAATGAAGAGTGAAATTATGATCAGTAATCATGTGCAACATCAGTTGTGAAACTGATAAATTGACTAGCATGGCTATAAGTAATTCTGTGTTTTACTGTTTACTTCTATATAAATTTCTAATTTCCTGCATTACAATAATTTGATAACATACTAACTCATTCAGAATATTTGTTCGAAAATAACCTTGAACTGTGGTTGCCAAGTCCTGAAACTATATTGGCTAAACATCATGTTGATGAAGAAACGATTGGTAGTATTAAAAATGAGCTTATTCGTGAAAGTAATGTCAATTTTGTGTTGCAGTCTGTTAGAACACAGCATTTAAAAACAAAGCATATTTTTAAATACTTAAATGTTGTACACTTTAATGCTTAAACAGTGCCTTGTCAAATTTTTGCTGTGGATGCAATGATCTGCGTTCTACACCCCACCCATTTGTAAAAGTGCAAGAAAATTGTTAAGTAATGCAATCCAAAATAGATGCTTCTGCTCTGGGTCGCTCGACATATACAAGTAAGTTATTTAAAACAGCATTTCCAACTTTGATGTGTAAACTAGGCTACTTATCATTGATATTTTTCTTCTGCAATTTTTTATGAAGTGTGGCAAGTAGAGTCAGATTATCGCCTGCAAAAAAATATTTCTCGCAGCATTAAAAACAAAGTTTTACTTATTTAGCAAAAATAAATATTACGTTAACTTTGCTATTACAAGATGACCTATCTTTACCTAAAGAGTTGTAATTTACTCTTAGACCAAAATATTGTACTTGATAACGAAACGCTTTGACTTAGATCTCGTGAGACTAGTCTAACTAAGCACAAGCAGTCTAACCTTATTACAATAAAGCTTTTTTTTTGTCTGACTTGCCCATTTGTTTTCATACCGCAACTTTGTTGGTTCATTTTATGGTTTTGTTTATGCAGTGATTCGTTTTTTAGAGGTTTTACACTATCCCAAAAAAGCAAAGTTAAGAAAGTAAGTTAAAGCATTCAAAACAAGGCAAAACCATTGAACTCCAAGATGCCTCAAGCAGAAAGTGTACTCGGTCTCTTGACAGCTTACTTTGGCGAAAAGGAAGAACTCCTTGTCAGATATTTTGAAGTATGTATTGTATATATGCTACACTTTTTATTGTATGAAAGGTGTAAAGCTGTTTGAGATTTTGCTAAAAAAGAAAAACTGCACACAGGATCTTTTTCGTGTTTGGAATGGAATTAAATTACCTTCTGGTATAGGCCGCATCGTTTTATGACCAATCACTTCGAGCATGGAAAGCGATGACGCATGCCTTCGACTTTGGATGCTACCTTTCAATGAGTTAGTCGCAATAATCCACCGGCTGTGTTTTAGAATTTGTTTGGGGAAGAAATCCGTGGTTTCAAGCAATATATGCACTACGTTGGTACAAATAAAAGAAATGTATGTACAGTTTTTTTTTTTTTTTAGACAAGTTGAAATACCACATTTCACATGTCTCAACATCAAACTGAATGTTTATCTTAATTTTCATTTTTTGCGAGCTTAACTGTGGAACGCGACAAAAAATAGTGATTGTTGATTGGCTCTGTGGTATGTGCTTATGGACGTGACTAACTGGACTATGCAATTGCATAGCCAATCAACAACCATTTTTTGTCAGCAAATGCGGCAGAATTAAATGCAGCTAAAGTTTTTTTTCAGGACATATAACGTGGCTTTGTTCTCCTTGCCCAACGCCTTAATACACCAGCTATTGGCAGCTCTGCGCAGTATAGTTTATATTTCAATTTGTAATGCAACTTAGTTTGGAGACTTAACCAGCAGGGTGGTGCGTGTGAAACCGACCTTTTACAAGACATCTAAGCGGCTAAGGGCTAAGTTTGATTGAGCGGCTGTTTAAAAATGCATTTTTGCTATAGAATGAAGAAAGACTACTGCAAGAAATGAGAGTGAAAAAGACGATACTTTACCACCATCACCCAAGATTTGTAAAATTGGTACGTTTGAAAATTATTTATGGCAACTTCTTAAGCTATACTGGACGAGTTAGCCGTGTAGTTAATGACAACGCGCCCAGTGCAGGAGATCTGGGGTTATATTCCAGGGCTGATTAAACCAGACACATTGTTGCACCGTTACGACATTATTTTTGTGCTGTCAGGGCCAGCGCTGGAGGGGTTCGACCCCCAGTCAACAAGTATACTTTGGCTGTCGTGCATATTAGGCCAGCTATTCCTAACTTTGACCCCCTTAATAAACGCTTGGTACCCCTAAGTCGACTGCTCTGGCACCGTCTCTGTGTGCTGCTCTTGCACAAAATCGTGAAGATGAGTCCTGCCTACTTGTTACTCGAAGCGTTACACGCTTGTGTAACGAAGATTTGGCTAGTGTAACGAAGATTTGATTTTTTTATTTGAAGTTTTTGAGCCAATTGATCGATGATGTAATTTAACACAAAAATTACATCTTGGTCTTTTTGGCAGGAACTGCAAGCTGGTAAGTCGTTGCAGAAAATACCATTATATTCTGCACCACGAATTTTTTGTGCCATTGTCGAATGCTTTTTGCTCTTTTTTTGTATTTAACATGCAATACCCACATGGAGAAATGATGTCCCAGTTCATGCAAAGGTATGAAACTTGACTTAAGTAAACACTAAACAATGCTACCAACATCGGATTTGTGAAGCCCCAGTTTATCACTTTAAGTCTGCTTTCTAGTGATGCGGCCAGGCTTCAGTTCCCGACCGAGTCATGTAAACTAAAGAGACTTAAAATCTATTGTTTGCATGTATCTTGCTTGGAGTTCAATTTCAAAAGTGCAAGCAGCGAATCTGTGCCCAGCTAATTAGTGACTCCTTAAAAACCCATAACCTTAACCAACGCAAGCGGAGTCATTGTATTTCGCTATAGACTGTTGTTTCATCATTAAGTTTTCAAAACTTGTTTCGACCATGTTGAGAAGCAAATTAAAGTTAAGAGCAAACAGGCATAAGCTCAGCTTTCTTGCGTTTTGTTTAAAATCTGCTGCATCTGAGATTTGTTTGCAGGTATGTTGCTCGAGTCGCTGAAAAAAACGAAAAAGAGCCAAGAACCGAGTCTCCCCAAAAAAAATACTGGGACTGATAAGAAGGATTCTATTGTCTACACCGTAAAAACTTTGTGTCGTAAATTTCTAATGAACAATAAATTCGTTAAATCTTATAAAGGTTGTTGATTGCTTTTAGAATAGCCTTGTAAGTCACATGGTGTTAACTTTGCGCTCCAAAATTTGTAAAACTAAATGTTATAAGAAAGTTAGTAAAATTAACTAGAAACAAATGGTAAGTTTTACGGATGCTTTACGCAGCTAGAGGGTAAAACATGACTCCAGAGAAAAAGACTGTAAAATTAACAGGAAAGGTGCTGTAAATTTTACTGCTCTATAACATTATTAAGAGGAAAAACCTGACTCCAGTGAAAAAGACGGTAAAATTAATAGAAAATGTGCTGTAAATTTTACTGCTCTATAACACAATTAAAGGGTAAAACCCGACTCCAGTGAAAAAAAATGTAAAATTCACAAGCTTTGTAAATTTTATCTCATAAAGGGGAGTATAAATTACGAAAAAATGGTAAAAACGGCGCAATAAAATGTAAAATATACTTCGACAATTCCTTACTTGGCGTAAATAACACAGAACCAGGTTCGGTAAAATACACGCAAAGCATTGCAGTAAATTTAACTTAGTAGGGGGTAAAACCTGACTCCATGCAAAACACCAGTAAATATTTCTAACAGTGCATATGAGGAAGAGAAGGGGTCCTAGAATAGAGCCTTGGGGGACTCCAATGTTGATAGGTCTAGTGGTGGAGTTGTAAGAATTTGCAGAGACGAATTGTTGACGATTTGAGAGATAACTGCATAATAATGAATGAGCAGGACCACGACTACCGTAATGATAAAGTTTTTTTAGCAATATTTTATGGGATACTGTGTCAAACGCATTGCGAAGATCCATAAGCATTAAAGCAGAAAATTTTTTGTTTTGGATTTGATCAAAGCAATAGGAACTAACATCAAGTAAAGCATGTAACACATTATGTTTTTCCCTGAACCCAAATTGATGATCGTAAAAGATGTCGTGTTTATTAAAAAAATTTACAAGTCTAGTCTTTATTAGCTTTTCAAGAACTTTGGACAAACTGGGTAATATAGAAATGGGTCTAATTATTAACAGAGTTTCTGGGGCCTGATTTGAAAATAGGGATAACTTTCACTGTTTTGAATATTTGGGGAAAAACACCATGTTCGAAAACAAAAGCAAAGTAGACATACAAGACATTCACTAAAACTTCGCCACCAAGTTTTAGAAAATGGGCTAGAATGTTGTCATACCCGCAAGCTTTAAAAGATTTAAGAGTGTTTATAACATTGAGTATTTCAGAAGGTAAAGGAGGATTCATCACAATTGTTGGGGATACAGGATTTTGGAGATAAGAAGTGAAGTTTATATCAACTGGCTTAGTCCCACTATCTGCAATTCTTTGTCCTATTTTTACAAAAACGTTGTTAAATTGTTCAGAGATTTCATTACCAGTTTTAAATGTCTTTCCATCGATAGTTACATGTGGTAAGGAGTGATTTGATGGGCGTTTTGGGGGAATAATAAAATTTATAAATTTCCAGACCTCTTTAGGGTTGTATTTCCTTTCTTCAATGGAAGCATTGAAATACATTTTTTCAGAGAGGTTTTTTACCCGAGTTAGTTTGTTTGAGTATTGTTTAAAAAATGATTTTTCAAATGCATTACCATTCAAAAAAAAATTGCGATATAATTTTTGCTTTGTTTTAATCGAAATTAGGATGCCTTTTGTTATCCAAGGTGAACGTTGCAGGCGTTTTTGTTTTCCGGAAACACTATGTAGAGGTGCATGTTGATCAATTATTTCGAAAAGAGCAGTAATCAGTTTTGTAAAATAAGCATCAAAGTTGTTGTATTGATTATTATCAGGAGTTAGTAACGTGAAGTTGTGAGTTATTGGCGATAAGGCATCATTCAGGTCATTTAGAAAATTTTGTCTGTCTAATGAGGATGTATTTCGGAGGGTATAAGAAGCTTTTATTCCTGAGGTTTCAAGTTTGGTATCGATAAGAGTACAAAATATGGGACGGTGGTCAGATATTTGGTACATAAAAATTCCAGGAGTTATGACAGAAACACTATTGTTAGTGAAGATATGGTCAATTATAGTTTGAGAAGTGGGGGTTATGCGAGTAGGTAAATTTACTATTGAAACAAAGGCATTGCTTTGTAAAATTTGTAGTTAATCGGCAAGAGGAGAATGGTTGTTATCACCGCTTAGATCAATATTAAAATCTCTCATGACCATTGCAGTGCTTCTCCTATTATTTATGATTTACAATTTTTCATCTAGGGCTTCAAAAAATGTTGAGTGATTATTACAAGGATGGCGATACATGACTGCAAAAGTATATTTTAAATTATGGCTTGAAAAGTTGACATCAAGCCACAAATCTTCACAATTTGGTACATTCAAACGCAAGTCATTATTTAACAAAAAATTTAGTTCATTTGAAATATAGGCCCCTACACCGCCAACTATTGTGGGTGAAGGAAGTAAGTAAAGGTGTAATTAGGGATGTTAATGTTGGCACTTGGGGTAACATTGATGCGGGTTTCAGAGAGAAAAATAACGATTGGAGGGGTAGAGAAGTTTGACAGAAATTTGATCAATTTGTCAAAATGAGCTTGGAGAGACGCAATATTAAGATGAATAAAGAAAAAAGATGTAGGATTTTTGAAGAGACTTATCAACTTCAGGAATATAAGCCTCACACGCTTTCACATTTTCATAACAAGACTCAAATAGTACATCTGTTTCATTATCTTGATCAACTTTAAGTTCACTGGTAACGACACGACTCGAAAAATTTGTGCAGCATCCATTCTTAACCATAAGAATTCGTCAATAAGCAAGAGTTCAAGTTATTCAGCAGTAATAAGAAATACAAATTGAATTAATGAGACATGGTATAAGCAGCAAAGATTTTAAGTCACCCAACAAATGATTAAATAATTTTAGTACAAAGTGATTCATTTTTCGTAGAAGTTACTCAGTAATACGTGATGTGTAGTGCCTAGACACTAGTAGTTCATCCACAGTCTCTATAATACCTAGTCTGGATGGATAATGAAATGTCAGTGGTATTTGAACTGCACCATCTTTGCTACTGTTATAGTTGAAAACTTTTCAAATGTGTCCTTAGGCTGACAGACTTTGAAACCAATCTCAAGTGATGTAAATGCAGCTACAATATTAATATAACTCTGTAAAGTGTCGGGATATTTGCGTCGAGACCAGTGTGTTCGCCCTGAGTTTCCCTGAACCCAAAAACACAGGTTTAGGAGAACTACAGTGGAACCCCGCTAACCTCACCACCCATGGGACCTTCATCAAGCGGTCGTGTTAGCGGGGTGGTCGTTAGCGAATTTTGCTTTGAAGCATCCTGTTTGTAGCAATTGGAATTGGGGTTGTATATTTAATTGCTACTTCGTACGTGTAAGTACACACAATTTCGGTTTTTCTTTTATGAAGAAAAAATATTAATATGCATGTATTTAATCACATTTATTAAAAAAGTCACGAATGGATTTTTGTCTTAATGAACTCGTTGACATTTCACAGAGTCCTTTTTAAATTTCATATTGTTTTAGTCACAAAAGCAAATTATTTGAGCACGTGTGGTCGCTTTAGCGGAGTTAAATTTGCAGATTTGACCAAAATTTGGCGGTCCTGGTCTGGAAATTGGGGTGGTTGCATTATTGAAACAGAATGCAATGCATTACCATAGTAAATTATTTGGGATCGCAATGAAGTGGTCCTGATAAAGAGGTGGTCGTGTTATTGAGGTGGTCACCAACCGGGGTTCCACTGTATTTGAAAACAGAAACCAGGGTAATTTTTGGTGCGAAACCCGGTTTTCATTACGTGGCAAAGTAACAATATTACAATGTCGACACAAAAGTAGCATATTGAAAAATGAGTATTTGTAAGTGACAAAAGATATTGTTTATAATACAATATAAAAATAATAACCATTAAATTGCGATTTCAGTAAAAAAACAGCAAATCGCACGGGCACTATAATTTAGTTAATGCAGTAGGCTAGCTAACTGGTTGCAGTGTATCAAAGTTTGTCTGATGAGCAACATGGCTTTATTTGCAGATATAATGATAGTGATGCTATTCTGGAACTGTCGAGTTGAACGGTGGGTGGAAAATTTTCTACTCAGGTGTTCATGCAGCAATGTCTGCTCAAGCTGGTGTTGGCTTACTTGTGAGCCCCAACATGGCTGAGAGTGTCGTTGAATGGGTACCACTGGGAGGAAGGGTTTGTCTTCTAAAGCTAAGACTGCAGAAGCGATCTCTAAGTATCTTGCAGGTGTATGCACCGAACATAGAATCACAGTATGAAGCCTTTCTGGAGGAAGTTGAGGTTGCATTGGGAAAAGCAATTTCATCAGAATTTCTTATCATTTTGGGCGATTTCAATGCACATGTGGGCATCGACAATACAACCTGGAAAGGTGTTATTGGGCAACATGGTGACCCTGACACTAACAAGAACGGAAAGTGTTTATTGCAGTTCTGTGCCACCAATGGGCTCAGTGCATAATGAAAGCATTTTTTCAGCACAAAATATTTCATAAGTACACCTGGTACAGAGACTCTTTGGGACAACACTTTCTGATTGATTTTTGTATCGTTTCAGCAGACTTGTTTTCTACCGTGTCTGATGTTCGTGTTAAAAAAGGGGCGAAGTTGTCAAGTGACCACCACCTAGCTTTGAAACCCTAGAGAAAACGAAAAACTTTTCAACCACAAAAAACTTATCGAATCCAATGGGAATCATTGGCTGACAAAGAGGTACAAACTGCATTTGCAGACAACATTGCATCCAAATTCAAAGAGCTTCCGGCCTCTACTGAGAACATTAAAATTGAGTGGTGTTTGTTTCAAACAGCAATCATTACGTCCGCTACTGTTGCAAACATAAGCGTGTTGGAGGGACGAAGAGTAGCAAAAAAGGGGCCTATAAGGCCTGGCTTGCAAATAAGTCATCTGCTAAACGTTGTTTGCAGTACTCTGAAGCACGTAAGGCGGCAGCCACAAAAGTTAAACTGTCCAAGGAAAGGGCCTGGAAGGAATTTGGAAAAAGGTTGAACGATGATTTCAAAATGGTAAACCAAGTATTCTAGCAGACCATTCGCCGTTTGTGTGGAAAAATATCTCAAACCGCTTTCTTCATTGAAGGTTCAAATGGCGTCACTTGGAAAGATCAAGATGCTATTTTGAATCAGTGGAGAGAATGCTTTAGTGATCTTTTAAACCCAGTTGATGCTACATCGACACAAATTCATGAGGAACAGGTTGGGGAAGATATTCAAATAACCAAAGCAGATGTGAATGTAGTCATCAAATCATTGAAAACTAGAAAAGCACCTGATGAGAATGATATCAGCCCTGAAATGTTGAAAGCAATGAACATGTATGGTGTTTATTGGTTGACTTGTATTTGTAAGGTGGTATGTAGGGTAAGCACCAAAGCAATGGCAAACCAGTGTGATAATACCTATTCACAAGAAAGGAGACAAGAGAAAATGCACCAATTATAGGGGAATATCTCTCATCAGTGTCTCAGGTAAAATCTATGCCGAGTGCCTTGAAAAGAAATGTCGTGAAATAGTCGAGCCTAAACTAACGGATGCTCACTGTGGCTTTTGTCCTGGATGAAGCACAATGGATCAGATCTTTGCCTTGCAGCAAATCTTTGAGAAGTCGTGGAAATATACGAAAGAGGTCAATGCATGTTTTGTTGATCTTGAAAAAGCATATGATCGCATTCCTAGAGACAAGCTTTGGGTGGTGCTGTTTCAGTATGGCATTGGTGACCAGTTACTAACTGCCAGCGTTTTTTTTTTAAGGCGTTTTAAGGAACCAAAATGGTTACTCAAAATTGTACAACGGTCTCTCAAAACCTGCTTCTACAAAAGTGTGGACTGTAGAATAGGGGTGCCTTGGAAAAATTCGAAGTAGGGAGCCCTGTTCAGTGTTAAAAATTCAGTTGTTATGAACGCCAACAATCCTAGCATTTGAACCGTGTAATGGTTAATTCCTCCGGTTTCAGTCACCTACAGTATGTGTTAGAATGTTTGTGCCTAGCTTATTTCCAATTCCATGACATTAGTTTTTGTCAGGCATGGGCAACATAGCGCCTGCGAGACCATTTTATGCCACCTGCCGGCACTTGCAAAAACATTAACACCTACCGTGAATCAAGCCAAGGCCCTTTTTTTGCTCTTCCAACCAGTGCGACCCTAATATTGGCAGTTGTTTATGATGTTAAATACAATTAATCCAATAATTTGGCCCGCCAACGCTAAGGAATTCATTATCGATATCCCACTTATGGCCCACAGACTAGAAAAGTTGCCCACCCCTGGTTTACGTAGTTACAATTACTAAACATTCAAAACTAAGAAGAGAGTAGACCTAGTGTCAGAGATAATGAAAAAGTGACAGTTAGGTCTTCGAGTTGTAACTACCCATGCTAAAAAATGGCTGTAATCACAAATACTTAAGTTTACCGGTAGGCTACTCTACAACCAAGTTACACAAAAGGAAAACAAAAATTGAAATTACAAATGACAATCTATCGTAATCTGCCAGAAAAAAGCAGGCCCACCTGCAGAACTCAAAATGTGTGGCAATAAGTAGGCCTACAAGGCTTGCCTTGCGCACGACGCAAATCGCATAAAACGAATGAAATACAAGAAAAACAAGAAATGAATATGCTATTGTATAGCAGCAGCCTCCAGCAGTCAATTATTTTCACATGAACGATGCAGCACCAATGAAAAACTTTTTTTCAATGACATAAAAAATACTCCAACTTCTGATATCTTATTGAATTGGGAACAAAAAAGCCTAACCACCCAAAGATCAATTTGAAAAGCTCAACTCCGCTTTCGACAAGACATAGGCAGCCAATTTTGTGTGCTAACTCTCGATATGATTGTAAAATCACTGCCACAAACGCTGTGGTATTATTGCGTCACTGAACAGTGGAATATTGCCTGAACTGTGTTCAAGGTAGTATCGGCTGCAAGTTTTTGTTCGACAGACTCAAATGTGAAACTACTGAATATTAATTAGCACTAAAAGTTTACTATAACTTAAATAGCTGGACCCCCTACCCCCTTAAAGCATTTTTTTAGAACTAGGGGAGCCTAGCCCCCCCTCCCAAGGCACCCCTGCTGTAGAAAGCTGTATTTTACATCATAAATTCGATTAACGGTCTTTTAAAACTGCTAAGGGGTTCCTCAAGCCAAACCTTTAAAAAAACAATGCTAACTAGTATTAAGTCGCTGTACATGCATTCTGAGGTCTGTGTTCGTGTTAACAGCACAACGACGAAACCTTTCGAAGTAACTGCGGGACTACGACCAGGCTGCTCTCTTTCACCTATTCTGTTACTTATTTATATGGATAAAATAGTTAAGAAAAGTGAGTCTTGTGGCAGAGTAAAGATCGGTGATTGTACTGTACAACGTCTGATATTTGCAGATGATCTTGTGCTACTCGACTCTACCCAAAATGCACTTCCGCCGTTTGTCTTGACATATCTGTGCGAATCAGCATGTTCAACGTTGACGGCAAAATATCGTTCCTGCATAAGCAACATTGAAACCGTCTTGAGATCGACATTAACAAATATTGAGCCGCAGCTGAATTTGGTTTGCAAAAGTAAGCAATTGCACCCATCATATCACATAAATGTGTTTGCTATTTTACTTTTTGTTTCTAATAAGCTACTTAACTGTAAACTAGTAGGCATTGCCGGCATCAACAGCTCAGATGGTCGAGTGGTAAGAGTGTCTGACTTGAGAGCCGTAGACTTGGGATAGATTCCGAGTCTGGTCAAACCAATGACTTTAAAATTGGTATTCACAGCTTCCCTGCTTCATTGATTGATTTCTTCATTTTTATTCTCCTGTCACGAGAAAGCGACGAAGGCGCTATGCATAGGACGAATTCAGACTCGCTTAGTAGTTGCCCTTGTTTCCGAATTTTTCATTTGAATTTTGCTTCAGACTTCTTCAATTGGCTGCTTGTTATATTCCACCAAGCAGAGATAAATGTTGTGAAGCATCTTATCCAAGGACGCAACATCGAGGCTTGGGTGGAAGTTGAACCATCAACTTTGCGATCATGACTGTCATAAAAACGACAATCCGAACCACTCGGCCACCCTGCCTGCTTGACGCTCAGCATCAAGGGGACAGTGGGGAGAGCAAGTGACTAAGTTTACTCGTTGCGCCGTTGGGAAGTGCACTAAGCAGGATTCCCTCATCTTGGTATGGTAAACAGATGGCTGGCAACTCCTGAGCGAGCTCGAATAGCGCATTGATCGCTTTCTCGTAATAGAAGGATAAATATGCTACAAAAATTAAATAAATAATTGAGTAACAGTAGCTTGTTTTTAGTTTTAGCCTTTCAATAATTATCACAAATGCATATTTTGCACTGTTCGTCATTTTAACCATGAAGGGTCGCGAATAATTTCAAGAGATTAAAAGGGGTCGCAAGCGAAAAAGATTGGGAAGTCCTGGTCTAGACAACCAAAGCAGTGCCCTCTCCAAATTCATGGAGTTCCACTAAAACAGTCAGAGAAATTCAAGTGCCTCAGTGTCTCATTCACAAGTGATGGCAGACAAAATAGCGAATTGGACATCCGCATCAAAAAAGCAGGTGCAGTAATGCACCAGCTTCACCAATCTGTGGTACTGAAACAAGAGCTTTGCACCAAGGCAAAGCTATCCATTTTCAGATCAGTCTATGTTCCTATTCTGACATGGCTATGAGTGTTGAATCATGAATGAAAAAGTGAGATCTCGAGTTCAAGCAGTCGAAATGGAATTTTTGCAAAGAATTAGCAACCTGACCTAGTGGGACAAGGTTAAAATTGCTGATATTCGTGAATCCCTAAAATTTGAATCGCTGCTTCTCCGACTAGAAAGATAGCAACTGAGTTGGTATGGACATGTGACACAAACGCCCCAGGAAAGAACAGCCAAGAAACTGCTCCGTTCAACACCGATTGGTTGAAGGCCAAGAGGCCGTCCCAGAACTCGATGGCAAGATTACATAGATCTTAGTTGGTTTTGCCTAGGCCTCCCAGCACCAGCAGAGCATCTATCCTTTGTTGCAGAGGATCAAGATGCTTGGAGGCTCTAACTCAAGCTGCTGCCCCCGCGACCCCCCCAAATATAACCAGATTTAGAAAATGAATGAATAAATGATGCCATTATTCGATTTTGTCCCCATGTAATGGAGGTGGCTGAATTGACCTCATGGAAATTGCACGCACTCTCTCTCTCCAATTCGTCTATCGTGGGCATCCTTCAAATTCAGATCAGTCTTAAAGCGCTCTCCTTCCACTTGCTTTCTTTACATTCTTTTTGGTCGTCCTCTTTTTCTTCGTCCCTCCACATTAAATTCTAGAGCACTGGTTCCCAACTGCCAATCCGCGGACCGGTGCCGGTCTTCGTTATTGTTTTTGCTGGTCCCAAAAACATATTCTTCCCACAACTCATGCGAAGCAATTCTATAACTTTGGCTTCAGTAAAAAAACAGCAAAGAAATCTATCGGATGGCACAATCGTCTGTCATATTGGCATCTTAAAACAGCAACGAATTTCTTGCCAACTTTGATTTTGTTCAACAGTATGTTCATAAATCGACATTATTGTTTCAACTCGTTGAAGTTCTGTTTCAATTTTTGTGTTTATGTATGTAGCCAATGCCAAAATATTGAGATATTTTCTCCTGTTAATTTAGCTGAATGTAAACAAATGCGGTTGTTGGCTTCTGCAATACGTCTTACTAATAGCGAAATTTTGCTGCCGCTCCATGAACGTTTTGTTTAATTTTTACCAGTCCGCTGATGTAAAAAGGTTGGGAACCACTGCTCTAGAGCGTTTCTTACTACATCACCATACTCATTTTTCAAAACATGCCCCCAACCATCTCACTCAACTTGGTTTGGCCATTTTATCTATGGTATGATTCAAACTCAACATAACCATCATATCTTCAGTAAATTTTTCCTGCTCGCTAGTTTGGCACCACACATTGCTCTCACCATTGCTTTTTCTGTTCTTCTACAGATACCCATTTATTTTTTTCTCCAACACCACGTTTCACTGCCATACAACATGGCAGACCGCACACAACTCTGATAAACTCTTTTGCTTTTATCTTAACGAAAATCTTTTTCCAAGCAATAACTCACTACATTCTCTAAATTTAATCCATCCAATTCTCAATCTTGCTGTAACTGTAGCCTCACATCCTCCACTGGTTTTCAATTTGTCTCCCAAATAACAAAACTCATTCACTGTTTCCACTCCATTGCATAAATTCTCAATTGGCTCCACGCCATCCTCATTTAAAGTTGTACATCATGTGCAAACAAAATTCTTGGCCAGGCCAGGGGCGACCCTTTTCATGGATGTCCACCTTCCATGAACCCACCTTGCACAGTTTGTATAAACGACTGCATTGACTTTTACCCTCCTTCCGCATATACCACATGGATCAATCTTGCTAGCTGTAACTTTCTCTTCCAGCCCACTCACTACCATTTTCGTCTTACTAAGATTTACTCTCATTCCCTTTCCTTCACACACTTCTTTCCATCACCAGAATTTATGCTTTAAATCTTTCATGGTTTCTCCAACCAAAACCAAGTCATCTGTGTACAAAATTTCATTGATTTAACCGTCCCTCACTCTCTCAGTCATTGCATCAACCACAATAGCAAACAGCAGTGGTGACAACACTTATCTTTAATGTACACCAACATTTACAGAAAATTCATCAGATAAACCTGATCCCACTTTAGCTATAGGACTATAGGACTTTTTGCTACCAAGATTAAAAATAGGCTAAAATTTAATGATGACACTTTGAACACCATGATTGCAATGTGTCAATTTTACAAAAAAATAAAAAATATCAATCCATTTTGTGGTATTATTTTGTAAAATTAGGTTTTTTTAAACCTGTTATGCTAAGTAATAGCATGAATACGTTTCATGATTGTTCTTGAAGCATAAAAACAAAGTAAAAGCACAAATTGCATTTTTTGATTCGTATTATATTTAAAGCATCAATTTTTTGAAGCAGATGAAACCCGGGTTTTGGAAGTGCAAAATTCGGTAAACTCAAAACCCAGGTTTTAAAACACAGACCCAGTGGTAAGAGCGTCCGCCTCAGGCAGAGTGGTAAGAGCGTCTGCCTCGGGAGCTGTAGACTTGGGTTTGATTCCAAGTCGGGTCACACCAATGACTTTAAAATTGGTATTCACAGCTTACCTGCTTGACATTCAGCATTAAAAGGACAGTGTGAAGAACAAGCCTGCAAGTTTACTTGTTGTGCCGTTGGGAAAGGCACTTATTGGGATTCCCCCATCTTGGTGCAGTAGGCAGGTGGCTGGCAACTCCTAAGTGAGCTTGTATAGCACATTGATCGCTTTCTCGTGATAGGAGGATAAATATGCAAATAAATTCAAAATACCTGAATTTGGACACACTAGTCGAGACAAATTGCATTTAGAGTAAAAATAGAAAGATCAAGTGGTACTGAATGCAAAAGGCTTATTCAGTTACCTGTATCAGCTGTGCCTTCACTGCCATTGGCAAGCTAAATTGACAAGCTTTTGGTACCCTTGAAATAGGCTTGCATTGCCTTAGTAAACGATCAGGGTCAGATGGTTCTGACAACACACAAACATAGAAGTAACAGGATGGGGCTTTTGCATGCTACTTGATAACTGAAATTATACTCTTAAATTAATCAAACCAAAACTCCACAGTATTTGAGGGAGAATACTAAGTGAGTTTGAGCTCTTCGAGCAAGCAGCCACCCTACATGCATGGCAATATAGCGATCACTTACAAATATGGATCAACCACGTCACATCACATCAAACTTAAAACCTGGTGGCAATAGAAGCAGTACTTTTTGATGTGATCCACTTGGCATGGAACAACTCGACATAAAGACAGAGTTTCACCCAGTTTTGGGTTATGTTTAGAGTTAAGGGGTTAATGTTTGGGTTAGGTAGACTCTGAGTCAATGACTTGCCCCATGTTGAAAAGTCGCTAGTTCCATGCTGTACCTCCAGACCATGTCGTTGACAAAATGAAAGTTTCAAAACCTTTGACACGAATCCTTATGGCAAATGAGCAATAAATACATGCAAGATAAACAGACATGATCAAAAACAGAATCACCTTTAATGAGGAGCCTGTCTCTGATTGACAGTGGTTTGATTGAATTTTCCGATTTCTTCACTGCATGATTGCTTTTATCCCTTGTTTCACGAAGTTTCTTGGACAAAGTTATCATTTAGTCAGATGCAACTATAAACCATCAGAGATCGCTTAAAAATATGCTATTAACTCCAACCATGGAAAACCTCATTGCTTATCTCTAGAAAAATAGACATTCTACTGAAACGCAAAAGAGACTGCACTTGCTACAAAAAATGTGATTAATATACAAATTGTACTCAGTTTACAACCAAGACATTAATTGACGTAAATAAGATGAAGTGCGTCTTATAAACATTGCATCAATGAAATCTTTCACCATTAAATTATTGTAGCACCAAGTCAAAGCACCAGATGAGTTATTGCTGTCAATAATAACCCCCAACAATTTGCACACGTCATTCCCAAGTTTTTACCACAATTTCAAAAACGTTTCCTAATGCCATCATGGGCTGGTAAAACATTCAAAACGTGGAAAGTAAAGATAGCAATATGTCGATCTTCAAGTTAATTGTCAAATTACAGTAGAACACCGATTATTTGATCTAACTAAAACCAGGTGTGGTTCGGATAAGTGATTTAATTGAATAATCAAACAACATGCAATATTATGAAATTACATCATATACATTATAAAGTACACATACACTGCGGTTTCTTGTATATTTTTAGCATTGGCGGTAATAGTAACCACTCATTGTGTTAGTTTTGAACTTGTCACTCTTTTAGTCGATAGAATTTTTGGACGCACGGCATGGCATTTCGTTAATTTCTTTTGTTGAAATCAGGTGCGGATAACTGATACTCTACTATATTCCATCATTGTGAAGTATACATGGGCAAGTTAATGAAAAATGTTAAACGTATTAACAAAATTTGTGCCTCCAGTAAAATAAAGTGGTTAGTTTTTGATTTGATCGATAAACAGTGTTTATTTCAGCAAAGCTTCAAGTAATGGAAAGATGGGTCCACGACTTTTAAGTGCAGACGATTAGTTGCGAGCAGTTAGTTGCCAGAACGATAAGGCGACAGGACGTTTAGGCACCAGCTCTATTTATATCCCAACGCATAACGTTCTAAACTCGACACATACAATTTTTTGAGTTTTTTGGGGAAATTTTTTTTGTGGAAACTTATAGGTTGTTTGATGGAAGCTAAGTAAAGATGCAACAGAGCTCTGTAAATGGTACGTGTTTGCTGTAGCGCCGTGGAGATGAGATGCCTTTGTAACATAAGTTAGGAACGTGATATTTTATAGCAGATTTAAAACAAGTTTCTATTTCAAATCAATGATATTTTAAACAAATTTAGGGACATTTCATGCAAAAAATCAGTTCTATGAATATGCAAAATTATGACAAAATTAACAAGTTTTAGAGTCATTAGGAAGCACAAAAAAGTTTTCTAAAAAAATCTTCATTATTATCGCATATTACGTCACAGCATGTAACAAGTAGCAGGGCTCATCTCCACGGCTAAGCACCAGGCCAACACAGCTTTGAACCACGGAGGAGAAACGTTGCAGAGGTGGCAAGTTGCTAGAACGTAAATATAAACAGAGCTAGCGCCTAAGCGTCCAGGTGCCTAACCCTTCTGGCGACCAACCGCCCGCAACCAACTGTCCCGCTACTGGCCGTCTACACCTACAAGTCGTGATCCATGGAAAGTTACGTCTACATCAGGAATGGCGAACCTTTTTAAGTGAATTGATATTAATACATAAGACTTAAATCTGAAAAAAATACAAAGTGGGTCACAGCATAACATGGTTTCTGTTTCTACTTATCTGACAGCATGCAAAGAGGCCAATAGAGAGGTTGCAAGTGCAGGTTCCAAATCAGTAGCATAAATTGTATAGCTATGCTAACAATAGAGAAGAACATGTTTGTTTTGGTACATCATGTTTAGTGTAGTTATTAATAAATCAAGGCATGACTTAATTACTGTACAAATACACAACAGTTGTTTTAAACATTCGTTAAGATTTTCTTGCAATTTTTTAAACTGCCTGTGGGTAACTGACATGCCAGTGGTGGGTCACTTTGTGACCCGCATGTCAGTGGTTTGCCATCCCTGGCAGGCTTACATCATCACATTATTGCTCTTAACAATATAATTTACTGTTGTTCTCCCATTTTTTCGACGTCATTAGTAAAACTATGGCATGTTTCACACAGTTTTTTCGAAACCCATCATTTGGGTGCAGAATGCATCTGAGAGCATTTTTTAGAAACTTTATAATTATGTAAAAGCATTTTTTACAGAAATTGTTTTTAAATTGATGCAAAATATATTCGGTTTGCAACGATCTTTTTACAGTCATGTTTTAATTTACGTAAGTTACTCTAAGCGAATAAATTATGAGATGTGTATTTGCAAAAACGTTTTAAAAAAAGCTAAAACCAAGTAAAGATCACGTTAGCGATAAAGAAGACTCATTCAGGGCCACCAGCCCAAAATGGTGAAAAAGCCAGAAAAAGTGGATGGTCAGAAACTGGCAACAGGAGGACTATTTCAAGGGCCTGGGGGAGAAGCCCCCAGCCGCCGAAGGCAAGGGGGTGTGGGGGCGAAGCCCTCAGCCACTGAAAATTCTTGTTTTTTTTTAACTAAAAAAAGTAAAACTTTAGTGCGTTTAACAGTATAATATGCTGTAACAGTGTCTCATGTATTATGTACCATACAAACACAAAATCCTCTGACATGTGACATATCATTTATACATGATACTGAACATACAGCTCTTACAGTAATCCAGTATGTTACGCTGCGTAGAGCAGACTATAACGATGGTGCAGGAATTTGTACGCAATATTAAAGTTTATAGCACATAACTGGCATACCAGAGGGTGTGGGGGGCTGAAGCTCCCCCTCCACTAGCTCTGCTACTGATAACGATGGTGCAGCAGTTTGTAAGCGCTATCCAAGTTTAGAGCATGTAGTTTCGCATACCAACGTAATGGGTGGGGAGAATTCAGCCCTGCCCCTGCAGCAATGCTACTGACAAAAACGATGGTGCAGCAGTTTGCAAGTACTATTCAAGTTTATTGCAGATAGTTGACATACCAATGAAGAGGGGCTGTTGGCGATACCTTCAAAATAAGGTCTTCCTAGTTAATAGCATGGGCGTGCCTGGAGGAGGCAAGGGGGTAGTCATGCATAAAAACGTCAAATTCCTTACGCAAAAAAAAAGGCAGATGGCACAAAAGGGGAGGGGGGTAGGTGCTTTTAGAAAAAAAGCATTTTTGGAATAATATCGATAGGTGCCGATTTGAAGCGCAAAATGCCGAAAATACGGAACTCTGGGAGCTCCGCTTGTTTCCATGATCAACTATCTAGTAGTTTGAGAAGGCAAGAGTTCTAAATTTAAAAGTAAAACGTCAATGCAATACATTAAAATGAAAAAACCTGGAAATTGAATCATGCCAAAGAGAATAGGCTTAGAAAAAATCAAGTGTCGGCTGTTATTTGCACACAAAAATTTCAAAATTTTGCTTTGAAATCGAGTTTGACTATGAGTGTTTCCAAAATCAAGTTGTTTTTTCAAACAAAATATCTTAAGTTCTTATCAGAATTTTGCAGTGTTTTCATCACTGATTACCTTGTTGCAGTTGTCTTATTCTCTCGCATTTTTATTGTTGGACAACATTGCAATGACAATGCTCTAATTTTTAGGTCTTCAATTTTAATTTCTAAACTTTTATTTCACAGCCAAAATTTCACACTTACGAGCATTCAATCTTAAATTTCTATCTCCACAATTAAAGTTCAATCTCCACAGAGGCCTCCTTAAATTGAAATTCAATCTTAAATTTTAATCTCCATCTTAAATTTCAATCTCCACGGCTAAATTTCAATCTTCGCGTTATCTTAAATTTCGATCTCCATGCAAAGTTTTTTGGAGGTTTAGAGATGGGTACACGATCCCATCATCACAAGCGTCAATTGCATCATTTTTGCAAATAAGCAAGTTTCTCATCTTTAAATAATACTTGATGAGAGTGCTGGAAGTCATTCATTTAGTCAATTTGCATCAAATTACAAAAGTATTCTGTAAAAAATGTATCTCATAGGGCTAATTAAAAGTTGCTAAAAAATGCGTTCAGGCACATGACGTATTTGCGCCCAATGTTGTAAACCGCATTTTTCGATATGTCGAGGAACAGGAGCAACAAACAATGACGAAACTTAAGTTATTCAGCAATAAGCGTTAAGCTAATAGACAATTTAACAAAACATAATTTAGCCGATTGATTTCAAAAGGCATTTTATTTTACAAATTATCCAGTTAATGAAAAAAATCAGCTTTTTTATTTACGAATTTGTATCCATCGATAGAACACAGTAATGGCAGATTAACATTTTTACAGTTCGATAAAGCCATTTTCACAGAATACGTCCCAAAACAATTACAACCATGGGCGATTCAAAAATTAAATCGTTAAAACACACTTCATGTAAGAATATGAGTTACTTGCTACTCCAATCCAAGGCTTTGACAAATTCATCTTCTGTAAATGACAGAAGTTTTGCTGCTTCTATGTGCAAGATCTGACGCTTCAGAATTCCGATAAGTTTTTGTTGCTTCTTCATCACTGCAAGTGTGTCATATCTCAAACGTTCCAAACGTTTGTTTTCCATTTGTAACTTTTCTGCTTCTCGTTGTTCTCGACTTGTACTTTCTTTATCCACATTTTTTTGAATTTGAAGCTGAGCTTTCAACTTGTCTATTTCTTCATTGGCTCTGTTCAATCGTACTTCAGTGGCATTATATGATGTTGCATTTTGCTTTTGTTCTCGTTTCAGTGAATCAAGTTCTTTTAAAACATGATGAAGTTGATTAATATAAGATTCACTTTTCTTTTTTTCTTCTTCAAATGCAGTTGTAAGTTTTTGAATGTGCATTTGCTGCAGATTAAAATTCTTCCTACTTCTATCACATTCTACTCTGGCCTCTTTTAATTCCATTTTGAGTTTACGAGACTCCTCTGCATCATTGCGCTTCTGTTCAGTCTGATTATTCATCTCTTCCTGCAAAACTCGAAGCTTTGCTTTTAAAAATCGAATCTGAGCTTCAGAGCCCATTTCAGCAGCTGCATCCAACAAAGCAACATCTCCTTCCAAACCATGATTAGTAGCAGAGCTCTTTTCATGATTTGGCCTAGCAGATGATACACTACTGGTAGTTTTTTTATGTTCAGCAAAGTTTTTTCTGCTTGATTTTTGAGCAGAGTGCATAGATGAATCTGAATTATTTTTTTTTAAACTTAGAAAACTAAACTTGAAATCTTCTTCATCAGAATTGTCATTCTCGAATCCTCCAGCTGCAATTGACAACAAATCAGTGTCATGACTTATCACATCAACAATATCTGTGTCAAATAATTGAGGTTTTTGAGCAGACTTCTCAATATCTTGAGAAGCATCAACTTTTCTGAGAAATGATTCTTGTTCTTTCATCACAACCTCAGCTTCTTTTACAATTTTTGCAGTTTGTGCTTCCAGCTCTTCATTAAGAAGCTGATAATCTTTTTCTTTTTGAAGCAAGTCTGCTTGGTGAGGTTGATTGAGCCTTTCAGCTGTCTTCTTATCTTTGGGTTTTGAAAAATTTTGTTTAAGCATTTTAACGAAAATTAAAAACAATTTGTAAACAGTTAATTATATATCTGCATTATATTGGGTGTCTCTATTTATGGAATAGTATGGAATAGTATGGTATAGTATGGAATAGTACGTAATAGTATGGTATAGTATGGAATAGTATGGAATAGTATGGTATAGTATGGAATAGTATGGCATAGTATGGAATAGTAAGTGAGGCACTGTGGTATAGTATAGCAGAAATGGGTGATAGGACGTTTGGGGCACTAGAGTAAAGGGGCCCATATAAAGAGTCAAATTGAGGGTGAATGGCCCTTAGCCCTTACTCATAGCCTGGAACAAGGCTGCTATGAGATTTTATCGGTCAGATAGTCTAGACTGCTGGTAATGAGTAGGTTGCTGGTGTGTATCTAAATTAACATCCTATTCCTAGGCCTAAATTAACATCCTATTTATTGCTTCAATCATCCTGTCCTGAGGACCTTTGACTCCTTTTGCCCTAATTTAGGCCTGAGGCACATTTAACCCTGAGGGCCATTCACCCTCAATTAGCCTGTTTCCATGTCCACTCAAAACGTGGGCTTTCTAAACGTGGGCCGAGTTAAAAGTCGCGGGCTTTTCTAGCCCACTTTCGTTGCGCGTTTCCATGTCCAAAATGCTAAGAGTGGGCTTTGAATGCTGAATTAATTTACCGGTAGAGGCGCATAGTGAAACAGCCTAGCAACGATGTAACATAATTTTTCTTGGCATGATTGGCTTCGGTAATGCTGAAGCTCTCGTCTTTTGTCGTATCAAAACTAAAAGCTGCTTAGTAAGGGTGGTTAAACAATGCATCTTTGCAATTTACTCCTCCATTTCAAGGCGCTTGGCCTATTTCCACCAAATCTGTTTCTCACTAACTCAAAACTTACGCATTAGATCATCCCAATTTGAAGCAGTATAACCCCAAACCATGCCCAAATGATCCCCACTCGGATTTGTAGCCTACTTAGTTAACAATTGAAAAAATGCTTTTACATTTTTTACAAGGTATCAGCAATAAATGAGCGGCTGGTTAGTATACGTACCAGTATTTCACAGTTAACATTGATTTAACAGCTCAGATGGCCGAGTGGTATAGAGCGTCTGTCTCTTGAGCTGTAGACTCGGGTTAGATTCCGAGTCGGGTCAAACCAATGACTTTAAAATTGGTATTCACAGCTTTCCTGCTTGACGCTCAGCATTGAAATGACAGTGTGCAGAACAAGCCGGCAAGTTTACTTGTTGTGCCGTTGGAAAAGGCACTTAGCGGGATTCCCCCATGTTGGTGTGGTAGACAGATGGCTGGCAACTCCTAAGCGAGCTCGTATAGGGCATTGATCGCTTTCTCGTGATAGGAGGATAAATATGCTACTATCTCGGCAGCGTGGCGCAGTGGTTTGGAGCGTCGTTTTCACGACGACCACGATCGCAAGGTTAATGGTTTAACTCCCAACCTAGTCTCGTTGTTGCGTCCTTGCGATGATTATCTCTGCTTGGTGGAATCCGGCAAGCAGCGAATTGAAGAAGTCAAAAGAAAATTCAACCGGAAAACTTGAAAACAAAGGCAACTCCTAAGCGAATCTGGATTCGTCGTACGCATAGCGCCTCCACCGCTTTCTTGTAACAAGAGGATAAAGATGAAGAAAACAAATCTCAATCGCCGGATTTAAAGTAGTACCGGTAGGCTTTTTGGGGGGAGAGATCTACTGCCTGGATCAGGTGCACCCAGCCAATGAGCTTGCAACCAAAATAAAGATCACTCTTGGTGCCCACAGCTGCTTGGCAAGGTCGTATACCAATTGTCAAGTTCGTCAGCGTCATTGCTCAAACTAAAGATTTTCGCGTCTTATATATGACTTTGCCGGGCGTCATTTTCACATTGATGTGACTAATTCTACTCTACTCAGGGGAGTAACTAGAGACCGAGCTAGCTACCTCCCTTAAGAGAACGAATTTCCGATTAAAACAAAAACATACAGTAAGAGAGTGAAAATTTTGGCCAGTTCGTAGAAACGCTTCGCCTAAAACTCATCCCTTTCCGTGACAATTGCAAAAACGTTTTTGAACCGAAGTAGCTGCAACTAGCCATTGCCAACCTATAATTTTAAAGGCTGATCGTCACAAGTCGGCCTATACAAGCCAAAAAATGCAGTCTTTAGCACGATGAACTTCATAGCTGAAAGTGAGCGATGACATAAACGTTATACGTCGTCCAGAAAACAATAAAATTATTTGTTTAACTTGAAGGCTGTCTCAGGTAAGTCTAAGCTCTGGGCGAGGTGCTGCGCATACCAATATGAAAAATGATGCGCAACAAGTTAAAGAATAATATACCACAAGTACATAACTGCTAGAAATGCCTTTAATTTTGCAGCGTCAACCTTTGAGTACTGGTAATAATAACGTGAAAATAAATCGGGGCGGCACGAGCAAACGCAAGAAAAAAGCAATAATGTACGTAGTAAATTGTTAGCAACGACTATAAGCATGGGCGTGCCTGGAGGAGGCAAGGGGGTAGCACGCTGTAGGGTTTGAAGATCTTTTTTTAAAAAACCCTTTTGACGTATTTCAGAGGACGCCCTGTGGCAACGTTCTCAAAAACTCGCGCGGCAGAAAAGTTTGGCACGCCCCTGGGTATAAGATCAAGTATGGTCCACAATTATTATGCCAAAATAATAATCAGCAAAATTAATTGGATCATTGCTAACAAAATTTTCTCGGTAGTATTATAACCAAAACAATCTCTACACCAAAGACATTGCATGAATTACTCAAGAAACAAATCCGCAGATTTCATCAAAACAGTTGCACTGGGAGTTGCTACTCCAAGCGTACTCTAACGTTACGGTCACGACCTCTAGATGGAAGTGTATGAAAATCCAAGCAGAATATGTTTTATTTTAATTTGAATTTTTATCCTTCCATGGGGAAAAAGCGATGCGAAACTCGACATTTGGGCGCGAGGACACTTGGGCGTAGTGCCATTTGGGCGCGAAATACGTTCAAACGCATTTTTAATGCAGCCATGCCTAGTTAGGGTCACGCAGCCATGCCTAGTCTTTTTGACGGGCATGCTTCAACGATTACCCGTTTTGCTGCGTGTGCCCTTTTCCGCGCTTGGCCAATACTTATTATGAACGTGTGTTTCTAACGTGATGGAGTGCGGAAATAAAAACGAATAGATTGATGATTGATTGATTTAATCAACTTTTCGTTAGTTATTTTTTAAATAATAACTTTTCTGTCTGCAACGATCTTATCCAATATTATACTTAATTTTCTGTTTTCAACGATCTCATAGAAGAAATTAAGATAACAAAAGATCTAAAAGTTGGAACATTTTTGTTGCAACGTTCTCGAACGACGGAAACACGTGAGAATAAGACAATTGCAACGACACGGTAATGCGTGATTAATACGCAGCAAATTTTGAATGAAAACGTAAAAGTAAGTTTTCGCTTAAAAAAATAACGTGATTTTGAAAAGGTACTTGACCAATCTAATATATACGAATGAAATCGATCATAATTAACAGCTGACTCATAATTTATTTTATCAAACATGATTCCATTTCAAAGAATTTACAAATCACCACTGCGTTAAGCATCTTCTTAATTTTTTTTTATTTTGCTGTCCTACATTGCGTGGACATTTTCTTTGATAATCAATCTCTTAGGTTGCTAGACAATCGATCGTAAAAATGAGTCTTTATCTATCGTTAACTTGACCTTTACTTTGCTCCATCTTTTTTGATATACGTTACCGTTAATTCTTAACACATCTTAATTAACACATCTTAATTTCTTCTATGAGATCGTTGCAAACAGAAAATTAAGTACTGGATAAGATCGTTGCAGACACAAAATAGTTTTCATTAATTAAAAAAAAAAACTAACGAAAAGTTGATTAAAAATGCGTTAGAACGTACTTCGCGCCCATTTGGCACTGCGCCCAAATGTCTGCGCCCAGATGTCTCGCGCCTAAATGTCGTGTACCGAGGCGATAGGGGCGCTATTAACGAGCTCAATCAAAAGATGCATAGAACTTTGTTACAACTCAAAACGTGGTAAATAATGTTACATGGGAACGCCACAAGTAACCTTTTTAATATCATGTACAGAGCAATGATTACCAATTCACTGGTTTTGCCCGACTTGTAATTGAACTCACGTGTACGGCGCCAGAGGCAGTCGATCTATGCACTTGGCCATTCAAAAAGCATAAAATTTATAAGAGCTCGTTCACAACCTTTAAATATATCCTTAAACACCTAGTAATTTGAATGCTTAAAACGAGCTGCTTGCGTAATCTGGTGGAAAGCAAGCCTTGTGCTTAGATGCAACTTCAATTGCCAGCACGCAAATCAGAAAAGAAACAATTATTTTAGCAATGCGTTTAAAAAATGCATATCAGGCTACGTAATAGTTCTGTCCATAAGATGTTTTTGTTCAGAGACAGCCATGTAACATCATGTCGGTCTTTACTGCTTCCACTTTCAGTTTTTTGCAATGAACGATCCTTCAGCAAAGCTTAAGCTGGGAAATTCCGCTTCAAAAGAATAAGGTAACCATAAAGTTTTCCATCAATTTCTTACACCGGGTTCATTTAAGTTGGGAGCAAGCCAGTTTATTTGCACTTTGCATGTGACATTCACGTGAGCATCTTGGTCATTGCATATGCGTTTCTTTTACAAACAGCTGTTGACAAAATCCACCTCACTGGCACTAAAATGCAAAATAATACGATGTAAGTTTACATCGTAGGCTACAGACATACTTTTGCAGGTAGTTTGGTTCTTTGAAGCAGTAAAGCAATTTCAAAAACAGCATATCTCGCTTTTAGATTAAATCTTTCTTCAGTTTCGAAAATTGAAGAGAATTACAATCAAGACTTTGCTATTGACTGTTAAAATGTTACAGCTTAGTAGTGGTTACTTAGGGCCTATTTATCATCCCATCTTGAGAAAGCAATCAAGGTGCTATAACAAGCTTGCTTTGGAGTTGTTGGTTACCTGCTCAGAGGCGGAGAATCCCAATGAGTGTTTTTCCCAACAACACAAGTAAACTTGCGACCTTGTTCAAATCATTATTCCTTTCATGCTGTGCGTCAAGCAGAAAAGCTGTCTATATCAGTTTTAATAACATTGCTTTGACCAATTACACCAGAGTCCCACAGTCCACTTGGCCGTTAGACGTTCACGAACAAGTAGCTATCAGCTGTCTGCACTCTGTACCTACTGCAATTTACGACTGAAAATATAGTTTGGTACATTATAACTGTTGCTGATGATATCATAGCTCTTGCAGAGTAATACAGTATGTATATACAATTATTATATACTACAACTGCAAAATAGCACAACGTACTGTACATACAGATGTTGTAAAGCCAAACACAACAAAATTGCATTTACCAAGAGTGAAAGTAGCTCTCATGCACAAATATCAAAGTTTGCTCAAAAATTTAGTTTACTGATAATTCCATTGGATCAAATCAGCAGCAAATTTCACTCTGCAGTTTGCATGGAGCACATTTACAAGATATTAAGCAAAGCTTCATAAAATACTAACCAAGATTTGTTGCAATTATTTTTTTCCTGATAAGAATATAAGACCAACGTTTCAATCCACTTTTAAAACAAGTGAGGCAAAAACTTCACTTGCTGGCTTCCGCAACATGTTTTCAAGAATTTCAATAAGCAATCAGCAAGTTTTCTGGTTTCTGAAACACACTAGTAGCACCAAATGATCTGAAATTGAAAGATTAAGGAGATAATCTATTTAAATAAATACCATCAATATTGCATATGTGTTAAATTATTTTCCTTTATTTCTGCAATGACATCACGTTGAAAATACCAGTTCTTGACATAAGTAAGGTACCAGTGAGTTTTATTCTTTAATGGTAATGTTTTTGCACAGTGCCTTCCACTGACAAAAATTCAAAACAAAAGCTCTTAACATTGCATAAAATACTAAGTCCTTGGGCAAAAAATATGTCATGAAAATGCAGCGCAGGCGCTAACCCAGCGACAAAATGATATACAGTTTTTAGTTGGTGTTTAACTTGTGGCTATTTATGCTATTTGTCAGGGTATGGTCTATTGCTAGCTTGTGTCAGTAATACAAGTGAACAATAACAATTAGAATATTATTTAAGCAAATAAATGCGAGCATGCAGTGTGCATGTTTCAGCATAAAAGGGATAAGAGTCTATAACTAACAGACTAATCAACACTTTTCAACAGACATAATTTTTTGTAATAACATCAAGTTAGGACGTAGCAAATTATGACCATTAAAGAACTAGGCTACCGGTAGTGAATACTAAGTGATATGCCAAAATTGAATAAATGCCACCAATTTTAATACCAGTCATGATTAGACATGGGTAAGGGTACTAGATATCAGGAGTAGCAGTGGGCTAAATCACCTACAAGCAAACTTTTAAACATCAAAGTGGCTATTGTTACAGACCCGTACAAATAACGACTTAGTTTACTTTATCACTTCGTCATGCTCTCTGGATCGAGGTCAGCGTGAAGGGATAATCTGATAGTAGAATAAACCAAGTGCTTATTTGTACAAGCCTGTACAAATAGCCAGTGCTGCCTTTAAATATTCAACTGTTTAAGGTCATTAAAAGCAACTGCAACACCAACAATACTTTTTAAAGTTTAATTGCAATTGAGTAAATAAAGTACGGTAGGCCTTCGCTGGTAGCATGCAGTACCGGTGCGAAAGCTGCTTGCGTAGCATTACCTATGTCACTCAATGCTGCCATGCAAAAAAGCCAAGGCTGACCCAGCGACCACTTAAGTAAGAACGAACTGGTATCACCTACCAGTACCGGTTGTTTTTGCAACTAGACTAGGCAAACAGACTTCAGAACTTGAACAGTGAATTGACTTCACTCTTACCAGTACTTCAGAATAGCAAAACAAGGCTAACTGGCTAATAGGTGAATTCAGTAACGAGCCTAACCAGCTAACTGCCCAAGGCAAGTTGAATTTATCAACAGCTTACTCTAATTTTAACTTTTATGAAGCGAAATTGCCCCAAACCTACATTTATTTGATAATCATACGCCAACTTCTTAAATATCAACAGCCTATATTACAGTCTAAGCAGTAGACCTCACGCAACAACTTTCTCAAAGCCCACCGTTTTGCAAAAGCCCACGTTCTTAGACCACCTATTTAGATGCGGCCAGCAAAGCCCACGATTTTGCTGAAATTAGCCCACATAAAGCCTGACTCGAACTGACTCGAGCAAAGCCCGCGGGCCAAAAGCCCACGATTTTTGAACATGGAAACAGGCTAAATTTGACTCTTTATATGGGCCCCTTTACTCTAGTGCCCCAAACGTCCTATCACCCATTTCTGCTATACTATACCACAGTGCCTTACTTACTATTCCATACTATACCATACTATTCCATACTATACCATACTATTCCATACTATACCATACTATACCATACTATTCCATACTATTCCATACTATACCATACTACTCCATACTATTCCATACTATTCCATAATTAGAATGTTCTCTATTTATGGAATAGTATGGCATACTATTCCATACTATTCCATACTATATCATACTATTCCATACTATTCCATAATTAGAGAAACCGCATTACATTAATATGATGATGATAAAATAACACAAAGTGGCAAAAATACTGGACCCATAACATTTGTCATTTAGATTTATTTAATACACCTGCTTCCTGCTTAACATGCAACCTGCAATTGGGTAGAACATGAAGAAGCAAGAAAATGATAAAAGTGTTTACAGGATAGGGGGCTGTAATTGTAGTCACTGCTTATAAACATAATATTTGATAGATTAGCTGGTAAAGCATGAAGGACTGAGTGGTGATGGTATTGAGACCAAGGCTAAAACGGCTCCACACCGGTACCATATTGGTAAACAATCAGATTATTTTCCTTGTCTGAATATCAATGCACCAAGAGTTGCACTAATTTCAACAGCTAAGCTAAATGAGACAAAACTAACTTACAGGATGTTAAATGCATCGGATAATATCCGTTCCCACTTCTGTGTCTATTGACGCACCACGTTGCTTGCGTTGCTCACGTCGATGAGCAACGCAAGCAACGTCGTGCTCACGTCGATGAGCAACGCAAGCAACGTCGAGCAGACGTACGGGGCGCCGTTTGGAAAAAAATTATGTGCAAATTTTCCACTTGTTTTTTGGCTTATTTCAAGATCACTTTTTCCGATTTAGGTAAATCAAAAATTTTGTCAAATTAGAAATGCTTTTTCTAAATAAGAAACTTTGATCTCATCAATTTTTCCGATTTACTAAATAAGAAATTTCCGTCCCATTGATATTTCCAATTTACTAAATAAGAAAATTTCTTTTCCTGTTTGTTTTTCCAATTTACCAAATAAGAAACTTTTGCTTTACTTATTTTTCTGATTTACTAAATAAGAAACTTTTTTCCTATTTATTTTCTGATTTACTAAATAAGAAATTTTTGTTTTCTGATTTAATATATAAGAAAAGTTTTTCTTATTTATTTTTCCTATTTAATAAATAAGAAACTTTATTCGTATTTATTTTTCCGATATAGGATACTGGTACTAAATAAAAAACTTTTTTCCTATTTATTTTTCTGATTTTGTAAATCGGAAAGTTGTGCATTCGCTTTATTCCGATTTAGAAAATAATTTGGAAACACTTTTACGTCATGATCGTGATTCGTGAAAGGCAATGTTGAGCAACGTCACTGAAAAACACAAGTTGTGCAACCGATGAAATTGGCCGCCATTTTCGTGCCCAAATGACTCGCTCGCATAAGCCGTGGTCACACGGAGCGATTTGATCGCTGCGATTGAATCGGAGCGATTTGATCGCTGCGATTGAATCGCAGCGACTATCGCTACTTCGAAATCGCTGGGATTAATCGCTTCTACAGGGGTCACACGTAACGATTGACCTCTTTTTAATCGCTCCTATTACTTTCGATTTTTAATCGCTCCTTTGACTTGCGATTCTTGGTAAATCATTCATGCAGATATGCCGAAAGAAAGACGCCGGGTTATCAATCGACTAGTCTATAACTGCAGCTTAAATTGCAAAACTAGCAATCATATGAGGGGGCACCGGTAGGACCTCTTTTGCTCTGCCAATGACACTGAGTGAAATAGTCACAGGTTTTATTAGATCATAATCCACACGTTTTCTAAAAAATAAATGAACAGTGTAAACTTAGGCAAACAACTGATGCAGGCAAAGCAATAGCACAGGTGGCAAGGACAATGAAGTAAAACAGTACCAATATTTCATTTAGACTTAAACTTGTCGTAATGTTACACATAAAAAATACCGCACAGATCTGCAATGCACAATATTATCCCTATTAATCATATGTTAATACACAAACATCAAGCAGTTTACAAAATAAGTTTAAACAATAAATGTGTACTTACGGCTAGCATGGGCGTTGACGACTCCTACCGTGCAATAATAAAAGCACAAATTTAACTAATAAAATGTTGTTATCCAAATTTACTTTTCCTAAATTATAAATAAGTCTTGAATTAAACCGATTAAAAAGGTACAAAAGTTTCAGTCACCAGCTCATAAAACCAAGGACAATTAACAGTATTATTTTCAGCCAAGAGCAAGCAGGGTTGCCAATTTTAAAGTCAAGAAGCGGAAATAATAAGTAAGGAAAGAAATGGCAGTAACATTCCCTCCTCTTTAAGCATTGATAACTAAACCACAAGAAAAAATGCTTAACACAAAAACACTTCAAAACTTAACTCAAAAGCAAAAAAACAGCAATGCTATTAGCAGCGAAGCTTTGGTCGAAACGAATAGTTTGAATTGAACATAGCCTTTAGCATACAGACAACACAGTTAATATTCCAGCAACAAGCATAATTTGGATACAGGTCTAACCACTACAGAGTGCTGGGTTTGTAAACGAACACTTCGCACTATACCGTGCTTATCAGGAATGGTCTCTGAAACGCGACCCAGCAACCATGAATTTCTAGGTGTTTTGTCAGCAATCAGCACGACGTCATTTTCCTTCAAGTTCTTCTTCGCTTCTTCCCACCTTTGTCGTCGTTGAAGCAAGGGAAGATATTCCTTGGTCCACCGGGACCAAAAAACATCGGCAAGATATTGTATCTGCTTCCACCGCTTTCTGCTGTATACATCCTTTTGATCAAACACTCCAGGAGGGAGCAAGCAGTTGTTTTTCAGGTTAAGCAGGTGATTTGGAGTGATTGGATTTAAATCCTGGGGATCATCCGACGAAGTGGTAAGTGGTCGACTATCGATGATTCCTTCAACTTCGCACATGAAAGTACTCAGACTTTCGTCGGTCAATCTTTGCTCAGAGCAGATCGAGTACAAGATCTTTCTTATTGAGCGAATTTGTCGCTCCCATACTCCTCCATGGTGTGAAGCGAGAGGTACGTTGAACTTCCATTTGATACATTTCTGCTGGAGAAAGGTAATTATTTGGTTTTGATTCCAATTTTCGATTGCTTCTCTAAGTTCTCTTTCAGCACCAATAAAATTAGACCCGTTGTCGGTCCGAATCTCTCTAATGATGCCTCTGCGAGAAATGAATCGCCGCAGAGCTTGAATAAAAGATGAGGTGTCTAAAGAATGAGCAATTTCTATGTGGACAGCTCTAATGACCAAGCACGTGAAAACAACGCCATACCTTTTATGCTCACTTCTTCCTTGGCGAATTAAAAAAGGGCCGAAATAATCTATCCCGACAAAAGTGAAGGGGGGTTCATTGGGAGTGGCTCTATCGGGAGGAAGGTCGGCCATTTTTTGAACACTGGCCCTTCCCTGTCTTCTACGACAGCTCACGCATTTGGACAACACTTTTCTTACGGTTGAGTTCGCCTTTAATATCCAAAATCGTTTACGCAAACGTGACAAGACGTGGTTCCTTCCCATGTGACCAGCACTTATGTGCAAACTTTCGACAATCAGTACAGATGCAGGAGAGTCTGGAGGTAAAATAATTGGGTGTTTTGCATCGTAAGGCAGTGTGGAGTTTCGTAAGCGCCCTCCTACTCGCAACAATCCATCGACGAAAATAGGATCTAATTTGATTAAACGGTTTGATTTCTTTAGTTGCTTGCCACTAGAAAGATCGGACACTTCACTTGCGAAATGTTTCTTCTGTAGATGAGCGAAAATAAACTTTTCAGCTTCTTCCAGCTCTTCAATGGTGACAACACTAGATTCGACATTTTTAGACACCTCATCTGTTTGGAATGCATGTGATAAATTCAAAAATTTAGCTTTACATCGCAATAACCAAGCACAAACCCTTTTCAACTTAAACCAACTTGAATAGCGACAAATCAACTCGTCCAAAAGATGTCGGGGTTCGTTAGATGTTACAGAGTGCATCACTTTAGTTCTTTTAACTTCGGGATGATCTTCGCTGAGACAGTTGATAAAACTCGGTTGGACTGGCCAATCCGCTTCAGGTTTCCACAAAAAGATTGGTCCATTTATCCAGCGATCTCTTTTCAAGAAATTCTTCACAGTGTTATTTGTTATTTATTTGTTTTACCACAACGCACAAGAAAGCACAGGTAGGAAACAGCGAAAAGACCATCATTCGGTCATCTAGGTCAACTGCACCTTTTTGCCATATCTTACTCTGACGTTAATTGGTAAAAAGTAAACGCAAATACACACACATACGTAATAATAATAAGGGGTTGAGCAGGTTGTCAGTGAAGGCATAACTTTACGACAATCAGAAAGGGGGGTTTAGTTTGAGATTCAAAGCTAATATAAAGTGGTGTTTAAAAAATAGGGTAAAAAAATAATAGCTAAAATAGCAACATCCTACAATACTTCAGAAAACACAAATTACAACTTCAGAAAACACAAATTACAACTTCAGAAAACATAAATTACAACTTCAGAAAACAATATGTACACAAAAAACAAAAACTTTGGTTTTGGAGAAGGTAAAAATACATTTAAAGGGATACCGATATCAACTGTTTAGTTACAATATCAATTTAGATGGTGACATTTGTATAAAATTGATAATCTGCTGAAGGCAAGATGAAACAGTGAGACCTCTAGAGGCGTCATCTGCAGGATTAGACGCGGTAGGAACATGTTTCCACTGCGACACCAGTGAACTGTCCTTAATTGTTTGCACTCTGTTCGCGACAAATGTGTGGAAAGCGCGATCTTCATTATTTAAGTAGCGCAGTACTGTAGTGCTATCGGTCCAAAACACGGATTGAGCGGATAGCTCAGGTATATGCAGTTGTTCTCGTAGCATGATATCTGAGCGTACAGCAATTGTAGCAGCGCTTAGCTCAAGCCTAGGAACAGATATGCTTCTCATTGGTACCAGTCTGCTTCTTCCAAAAACTAATACACAATGGACATTGGAATTTTCACCTTGCAAACGGAGATAACTGACAGCACCGTATGCTTCCAAAGACGCGTCCGAAAAATGATGCAGTCTTGCGTCAACCATTTTTCCGAAACATTTTGGCTTATAGCTTCTGGGCACTCGGAATGTGGTGAGCATTGGCAATTGCTCCAACCACATTAACCATACCTTTTCTTCAGACTGCGGTATAGGATCATCCCATCCTAACTTCAACTTGCAGAGTCTCTGCATAAGGACTTTGACTGGTCGTACAACAGGTACACCAAGCCCTAAAGGGTCGTAAACTGAATTGACGATTGAAAGAATTCCGCGACGAGTTGCAGGTTTTTTCTTGAACTTTACTTTGAAGCCAAGGGTATCGTCTTCTACGTTCCAAAATAGTCCGAGGGCTCTTTCGGTTGGCAGCTCATCTTGAGCAATGTCCAAATTTGCTACATCTTTGGACCATTCGCCCCTGGGAATCGATTCCAGCACTTCTCGACTATTGGAACTCCACTTGGTTAGCCTGAAGCCTCCCTTGCTCAGGAGACCACATAGTTCTTGCACTAATGTTTTCGCTTCGTCCACTGTTGCGACAGAAGCTAAGCAATCGTCGACGTAAAAACAATTATTAACCACGTCAACCGCTCTAGAACTAAATTCTTCTTTGTGCTCACGGGCAGTAGTTTTGAGGGCGAAATTTGCACAGCTGGGAGAGCATACAGTACCGAACAAATAAACAGCCATCCTGTACTCTCTCAAAGGACTTTCTATTTCACCATTTTCCCACCAAAGAAATCTAAACCAGTCTCGGTCTTGAGCAGGAATTCTGACTTGATGAAACATTGATTGTATGTCGCTTTGAATCGCGATTCTTTCCCGTCGAAACCGGACGAGCACTCCAATTAATGTGTTTGTGATGTCAGGTCCTTGAAGTAAGTTGTCATTAATGCAAACGCCTCTAAATTTTGCCGAGCAATCAAAGACAATCCTGATTTTGTTTGGTTTTTCTGGATGATAAACCCCATGATGAGGGACGTACCAAAACTTACCTTTAATTTTTTTGGCATACGGGACCTCTTCGGCATATCCTTTAGAGATCATATCATCCATAAAAGTGCGGTAGTCTTGAAGTAATTTCGGATCCTTCTGGAGTCTTCGTTTCAGGTAGGAGGCTCTTTGTTCTGCTTGAGGCTTGTTGTAAGGCATAATCAGATTGGTCTTACGTAAGGGCAGCGATATTTCATAGTGACCGTCATCCCGGTGAGAAATTGAGCTCTCTACGGACGCCATGAAGCGCGTCTCCTCCACAGACAACTCCCTCTTTGCTTTCTTGATCGAGTCAACAAAATCGCTACACATGTTGCACAACTGGTTTGCGACAGTTCTGGCGAAGAAGGTTTTAGGATAACCTCCAGTCGGCTTAATTTTGGAAAGATACACAACCCAGCCAATTAACGTTTTTGCTGCATAGCATCCCGAGGGCGTGGTAATTACATCGTGGGGTTGCAACACTGGTAAATTATCATTGCCTATTAAGAGTCCCACATTACAATCAACTTGGGGTATGAATATATCACTGAACTCAGGAAACTCATTTATGTCATTCTGAGTGGGAATATCTTCTAAAGACACAGGGATCTTTTCAGTCGATAGCAGGTCATTAAGGGGCAACAAATTTGATTCGCTGAGGTCGCAGATTTCCAAATTTCTGAAAACTTTAGATTTCTTATACTCTTGGTTCTGAGCACAGAGTGTTGTTGTGCTAACTTTGACCTCTGAACAGTCGTTGATGCATAGTTCTTTGATCAGGCTATTGGTTATGAAGGAATTTGTACTCCCATTGTCGAGCAGAGCCTGAGTTAAAATCTCCCTTTCTGAACCACGTAGACGTACTTTTACAGGCACCACTGGCAGCAGGCCACTTGGTTTATCACTGGCAGCGCCAATGAATCCGCTGCTGACATTTACGCATTCTTCATTACTTTTGTCGTTTGCATTTTCTCTGCAAGAAGTAGCTTTGTCAGGTGGATGAAGAAGGGTTGAGTGGTAACCTTTACAATTTGGCTTGCAGCATGGATTTTTTCTTGAGCAATCACTTGAGCGATGGCATTTGTTTAAACAGGAAAAACACAACTTTTCTCTGACAACAAATGCATGGCGTTCCTCATAAGACTGACTTGTAAATGTCTTACAATGATTGAGATAATGTGCTCCCCCACACAGAGAACATTTTTTAACATCTGCCTGTTTTGATGTGGGGTTAGCTTGTGTGGCAAAAGTTTTTACCCTTTGCTTAGCATAGTTGCCAACATTAACAGTAGGCAGTGCTTTTGCAGGCTGTGCAGCAAAGTTCATAGTTTCTCTAGTCTTCTCAGCAACGAATTTACATACATCAGCAATAGTTACATCTTTCTGCTTTACATGCAGTAATTGATCGACTGTATGTTCCCAACTTGAAATCCACTGATTGGGGAAACGACGAACAAGTCTTTTGATAGTGTCCAAGTTGTCAATTTTTTGCAAATAGTCCATGCCAGGTAATGTATAAACGCATGAAGTGAGTTTGGCAGAAAATTCAAGCAAAGCATTCTTATCTCGTTTGTTGAGAGCAGGTCCCTCAACTACAGAATCAATACAGGTGGTAGCAATTTGAATTTTTTGTCCAAAATTGTCTCTTAACAACTTTCTTGCAGTTTGGTAACCCTGATCAGCGGGCATATATTGACAACCTTCTATTAAGGTATGTGCAGCACCAATAGTATACTGCAGGAGAAAAAATAGCCTACGCTTTGGTTCCACAACAACACAATCAATAATAGTGTCAAAGGCATCAATGAAACTACAATACTTAATCGGATTGCCATCAAACACAGGTGGTTTCATATCTAACACAGGAGACTGATTAACAATAACATTTGGCACAACACCTTGCTGTAAATTTGGGTTCGTTACTGTCATTTGAGGAGATCGAGAATAGGAAACGTTTGAGCAGACAGGGTTAGCAGAGTGAGAAGAAGACAAAGAACTAGCAGGTAAGAAAGGTGACTGAGACACATCGCATGACACATTTTGAATGGAACAATTTGGGTTTGCTTGAGAATATACAGTAGTTAAGCACTTAGGGGCTAGGTCTACATTAGCAACTGGAGAAACTTCATGCATATTTGAAAGTGTAGCACTCGAGGTTAACACCGCATTATCATTCAAGGCATTATCAGTGTAAAATTGAACATTTTCAGCACCAGAATTAACATTATCAGCACCAGAATTAACATTATCAGCACCAGTACTAAAATTCACATTATCAGTGTTAAATTTAACATCATCAGTGCCAAGGTTAACATTATCAGCACCAGAATTAACGTTACCAGCACCAGAATTAACGTTATCAGCACCAGTACTAAAATTCATATAATCAGTGTTAAATTTAACATCATCCGTGCCAAGGTTAACATTATTAGCACCAGCTTTACATTCAGCACTATCAGTATTTAGCGGTAATGTTTTCAAGTTAGGTGTTATTGCAAGGTTAGGTTTATTATGATTTGCACCTTGATCTTCTAAAATATCACTATCATTGCTAGTACTTATCTCTGCTATTGTTTCATTCAGTTCAGCTTCCAGTTTTGCTTCTGATAATTCTTGGTTGAATTTCATTTCTTGGTTTTCATGGAATCTTTGTAGCTGGAATTCTTCTTCTTGTAATCTTTGTTTATGAGCAATTTGTTGGAGCTCAAAGGCATGTCTGGCTGCAGCTTGTTTTTGTTTCATAGCATTGATTTCTTTTTCAGCCTTCAATCTTGATTCCAAAATTGCCTTGCGAGCTTTGGCACTCACAGTTGTATACAATGAGTTTGCTGATCCAGATAAGCTTGTGCTTCTTCGACTTGTAACATCAACAGGCAGCCGACTAATTTTTGCCACTTTCTTAGACTTGGATCTTGTTGTCATAGAACTTGTACTGGCAGCCACACTTGGCTCCTTGGGTTTTGAAGCAGAGATCTTTTTCTGTCCTCTAGCATCTTGAAGATTGACTTGTTGATCCTTGTCAGCAATTGCGGAATGAGAGGGCTGTTGAGGTGTGCTTTCTTGGTCAACTGCATGACCAGTTCCATTGAGATTTGCTTCACTGGACTTATCCATTGTATTTGTTGATTGAAAACTTTACAAGACAAAGTAAAATTTTGTACACTTGCTTAGCCAAAACCAATCATATAACTGCAGCTTAAATTGCAAAACCAGCAATCATATGAGGGGTCACCCGGTAGGACCTCTTTTGCTCTGCCAATGACACTGAATGGAATAGTCACAGGTTTTATTAGATCATAATCCACACGTTTTCTAAAAAATAAATGAACAGTGTAAACTTAGGCAAACAACTGATGCAGGCAAAGCAATAGCACAGGTGGCAAGGACAATGAAGTAAAACAGTACCAATATTTCATTTAGACTTAAACTTGTCGTAATGTTACACATAAAAAATACCGCACAGATCTGCAATGCACAATATTATCCCTATTAATCATATGTTAATACACAAACATCAAGCAGTTTACAAAATAAGTTTAAACAATAAATGTGTACTTACGGCTAGCATGGGCGTTGACGACTCCTACCGTGCAATAATAAAAGCACAAATTTAACTAATAAAATGTTGTTATCCAAATTTACTTTTCCTAAATTATAAATAAGTCTTGAATTAAACCGATTAAAAAGGTACAAAAGTTTCAGTCACCAGCTCATAAAACCAAGGACAATTAACAGTATTATTTTCAGCCAAGAGCAAGCAGGGTTGCCAATTTTAAAGTCAAGAAGCGGAAATAAGAAGTAAGGAAAGAAATGGCAGTAACATAGTCCAGCTTGCTTGTGCTGAAATAAGCCAAGAAATGCTAAAGGAACTGGAAGCAGAAAAACCAAGAATGTGGGTAAAAAAATGGGTAGCAAGAAGGGAGAAATTGGGGGCCTCCAATAATCTTCTTAAAGAAATGGCTCTGAAGGATGCAGGTGTCTATAGAAACGTATTACGAATTGGTTTAGAAAAATTTGAGGAGTTACTTTCAATGATAACACCTAAACTAGGAAAGAAAGATAGTGTTATGAGGATGGCTATACCATGCAGAACAAAACTGGAAATAACGCTTCGGTACATGGCAACTGGGGACAGCTTTCGCTCACTTGCTTTACTATTCAGAGTGCCACATAATACAATTTCTGCTTTTCTACCGGATGCAATGGTAGCGATATACGCATCCCATAAAGCTTCGTATCCTCAAAATATCTCCAAAAACCTTAAAGTTTCTTCTGCAGTCCACCTTGCGATTTGTTTTTTTGCCATGTTGTCACCTCAAACTCAAAAGCTCGTCAAAATGTTGCTCTTTTGATTCAACTCTGGGCTTGAGCATAGCAAACGCGCGAAAATTACGTCATAGAAGGAGTTTATACGCGCGATTTGGTCACGGGATCAATCAAATCAGGATTATTTCGCTACATTTATGACAGCATTTGCTCACGTGATCGTTAAATTTTGGAGAAATCGCTGCGATTTCATCGCTCGAGATGTTCAACTCGAGCGATTTGCAAATCGCAGCGATTTTTGGGCTGTGAGAGCGATGAGCGATGGACGATAAAGTGGTCACACGAAGCGATTTGATCGCTCCGTGTGACCATGGCTATAATGACAGGCATTGAGTATAGTGGCAGGCTTGCAGTTTTAGACTGTGTTTATGTGGTCTAAATAGTGGTATGCAGTGAAATTCATTCAAAAATTAAGTTTGCAAAGGATTAAAATATATTTCATTAGTCCAATTTGTAGCTATGCTGGCATAATAGAGGCAGCAGATTAGAGCAAAGTTCTATATGCTGGTAAAGCCAGAAATTTACCGACTAGGCTTATTCAATGCTTAAACTAGGAGTATATGGACTTTGTTTACAGCACAGTTTTATTTAGTATAAACTAAGTCAAGAAAGATTTGAATTTTTTTTATTAGACTGTTTCTATATGGATTAAAAAAAGTTATGCAGTGAAGTTTACTCAAAAATTTAAGTTTGCAAAGAATAAAATGGATGTCATTTCTACAATTTAACTGAATTTGTTGCTAGAATCATAGGTTAGATTAGCAACAAGTCAGAGCAAAGTCTTAGACTGTTATGGGGTGGGCAATGTTTGATAAATAAATAGAAATGTTGGTGAAGTCAAAAAATACAGGGAAAATAATCAGTTCAGTTTAGAGTCTTGGTTGACAGAACTTTTGAAGATTTTCGGAAAAAAGAAATGAATTTATTTCTGGAATTATAACGGTTCTTTTCAGAGCCACCCTTACAAATGAAAAGATGTGTGTACCATCGCAAGCTCTAATGAAATAAACAAGAAGCAAGCAAACAGCTTAATTAGGGCAATGGCGACTACGCCTATACAATTCAGTGGCGTAGCTGGAGATTCTGCCGCCCGGGGCGGTTCAAGAAATTGCCGCCCCCAAATGCAGTGATGTACCTAGGATTCGGTCAAAGGGGGGAACATAACCGGGGATCTGGGGGCGAACTCCCCAGCTGCCGGAGGCTAAGGGGTCTGGGGGAGTAGCCCCAGCCGCCTACGAATTTTTGCGGTTTTCACATAAAAAAACACTCTTTTTAACTCACTTTTATATTGAGAAAAGGCCTGCAGTGAATGCAGTCACCACTAGCGTAGCCAGAATTTTGCAATGGGGAGGAGGGGGGTTTGAGAATGACATCGCATTTGATCATACGTTGTTTACAGGAGTGAATTTAGAACGTTTTGGTGGGGTACATGTAATTTTGAATTAGGTTGAATGTTAACTAAATGCAAAGACGTTTGAACTCGGAAACGGGCGTAAATAGGCTTTTTGAAAGTGTTTCATGTCAGGGGCGTATTCAGAAATTTTTTGAGGGAGAAAAACTGCATTTACCTATTTCGGTGCCAAAATTTGGAATCATGTTTCGCAAAATTTAAAACTAATGTCAAAATATAGTTTTACCAAACAATTCAAAAAGCAATTAATCAACAGATATTAATGTCACAATCTCTAACACTACTTGATTTGTATGTTTAAATATTTTTTTTCATCGTCCGGATATTTTACTTTGATGCTAGAAAAAACTTTGACCAGCCCTCCCGATTTTTGTGACGACATGACATTTTCCGATTAGGGGCTAACATCCTAATTACTATTGTAGTGTAGTCGGAAGGAAGGTTTACGAGCACTTTAATGACACATTTTTTCATTTACCTTTTTGGATTCCTGGGTAACTGAATTCTTGAAGTTTCCGAATCGGCCTTGTTTCCACCTAAAACCCTTTCTTAAAGGAATCCAATCGGGAGTTCCCCGAGAAATTGAGGTAAAATTTTTGACTCAGGCAGCTTTCTTTTTCTTGAGGTATAATTGCTGTAGTTCTCATTTGGGGCTTAAACAAAACAAAAAAAGTAAAAGCAAATTTAGCAAAACATTTAAGTTCATTATGTTGTGACTTCATGAAATTTACTCTTGAACTTGATTTTTCTCTTTTTTTTTTCTGTAATGAGGTGCATACGTTTAACTAGAGCGTCTAAGTTTATTGTAGTAGATTAACAAAACTTGATCCAGCTGAAAAGTAGTTTCTTGCCCACAAAACGAAAACATTTGGATGTTTTTGCTGTGTGATGTTCACAGGCAAAATTATTAGCAACATGGCCTAGCGGTACCACGCGCAGGTTGCAGATCCTTCGTGACGGGTTCGATTCACGGCTGGAGCCAATCGTATTTGACATGTATACCGGGTGGCTGCTGACTCGAAGAGAGCAAGCTCACTTCGCAGTTTCCTCAATTGTTGTTGAATTGACCGAGTGATAAGAGCGTCCGCCTCTGGAGCTGTAGACCCGGGTTTGATTCCGAGTTGGGTCAAATTAATGACTTTAAAATTGATATTCACGGCTTCTCAGCTTGACGCTCAGTATTAAAGGGATAGCGTGGAGAACAAGCCGACAAGTTTACTTGTTGTTGGGCGCCCGCAGAATTTTTTGTAGGGGGGGGCAAATTTGTGGTTGGTCAAGTTAACGTTTTACGGTGTCAGTCAATCTGCTTGATTTGATTTTAATCAACACCACAAGATGAAACAACAGCATCATAGGCCCAGTGACGAAGCGAGAAATTTTAAAAGGGGTGGACCATAATTTCGACACTTTTTTCAAGCGTATTTTTTTCGGCAGAACAAATTCGAAGCTGATTGAGAAACAAGAAAGGCTCTAGGGGGTCCCGGGGGCATACCCCCCGGAAAATTTTGAAAATTTTACCTGCTGCCATGGCTATTTTGGTGCTTTTTGAATAATTTTTACACAAATTTTGTTTAAACTTTTTGACCCTAATTCTGAGTGCTTCGCCAAATATGAAGCATTTTGTTCGCACATTTTTGATTATGTGTGCTTCAGGCGTAGGGCTTATCGCTATCGAAGATGTTCGAAATTATGGAAAAATTGTATACATCAAAAACATTGTATGCATGAAAGAGAAAAGAATTGTATACATCAAAGAGAGAAAAGAATTGCTGAAAGTCGATGCGATAAACTAAAGAACGGAATCTTTCCCAAATTGAGCTTTTTATAGAAAAGCTGTCTGCTCTCTATGCTTAATAAGGAATTTAAAAAGAAAACGGTTTCTCAGATCAAAACTCACCAGAAGAAATTGTTTAACCTATGGAAAAAGCAATTTAATAGGTGTCCAGAATGCTTTATGAACTTGAGCAAAAGAAAGTTAACCCTTTATGAAAAAAATGCGCTGCGATACGGTTTTAGTCATCCCATTTTACCACAAAAAGTGACAAAAGACCAATCAATCAATCATGGTTTTATTTTGTGCAATAGTTTCAACAAATGTAAATGCACACACTGACACACATATAAAATGAAGCACAAGGAGATGACGAATATGACCATACGGTCTTCTCAGTCAGCCACCACCTTATCTGCCTTTATATAAGGAAAAAATAAACAATGGTACGTTGAAAAGTAAATTACGGTTTCATTTTGTTGCAACATATAAAGCTAAAAAGTAATCTTCAGAAAATAGAAAAACACAAATTATGACAAAAAAAAAAATCAAGCAAACAAACTTATGTACAATGTTCGGAGTTTTAAATTTCATGTATAGGTGTGTAAATTGGTTTTACAAATTAGGTTAATTTTGCTGTGAACTGTACCAGAACCGTGACCATCATGAATGATATGAATAGAATCTATGAATACTTACTGAGCAGATAAAGTTTCAACCTTTTTTTAAATTGGTAGAAAGAGCATTGCTTTAATTCCTTAGGTACCTTCTCCCATATTTTACAACCAACAAAAGATAATGACTTTTTTCCATTTTCTGTTCTCTTTCTTGGAATGAAATAGTTGTGTTTTGATGATAGTCTGGTGTTGTGATTATGTATGAGGGTTGTTAGATGAAGATTATGAAATGAGTCTGGTTTGTTTTTTTGATGGAACATGTATTTAGCTATTTCTAAGAAACATATATCGTTAATTTTTAGCAAGTTCAGTTTGAAAAATAGTGGGTTGGTATGAGCGAGATATGGACTTTTAGATAAGAATCTAATAATACATTTGTGCAGTTTTTCGAGAGGATCAAGGGCAGTCTTGGAGGCTAGTCCCCAGGTGGATATACAATATTGTAAATGTGAATATACAAAAGAGTATTAAACTGCTTTTAATGCTGAGAGATTAACATAATTTCTTAGCTTTAAAATAGCCCATGATCCCCTGGAAAGTTTTGTGCATAACTGTTTAATATGTGGCTTCCATGTAAGTTTATTATCAAACATTATTCCAAGGTATTTGATTTCACTTACTTGTTCAAGTTTATGCTTCCCTATATGAATATTACATTCATTTGAAGTATGTGATTTGCGACTTCCCTTAATTAGCATGTATTTTGTCTTGGTGGAATTTAAAGATAATTTGTTTATTTTCATCCAATTGTTGATTTCCTCTAGCTCCTGGTTGACTTCCTGTTGAAGCGTTTTTATGCAAGAGTTTGATAATGTTAAAACTGTATCATCTGCAAATAATTTGGTGTTAAATTTAGAAAGGTATGGCAGATCATTTATATAAATCAAAAATAATAATGGGCCTAATGTGGAGCCTTGGGGTACACCACATTTTACTTGCTTTAAATTAGATTTAACACTATTTACTATTGTATATTGGTATCTATCAGTGAGGTAGCTAATGAGAAGCTGTAATGGCAATCCACGAATACCATAATGTTCCAGTTTTTTAATTAAAATTTGGTGATTCACAGTATCAAACGCCTTACTGAGGTCTAAAAAAACTGCACAAGTTATTTTTCCATTGTCTAGATTTCAACAAACTCATCACATAATTGGCGAACTGCATGAGCAGTGGAACGTCCCTTTGTGAAGCCAAATTGCTCTGGGGAGAGTAATTTAAATTCTTGTAGGTAACAATACAGTTGATCGTAAATACATTTTTCAAAGATTTTAGAAAATGGACTAAGTAAGGAAATAGGTCTGTAGTTGTTGCATAGATTTTTAGGACCACTCTTGTATATGGGAATAATTTGACCAATTTTAAGAAAATTTGGATAAACTCCATTAACAATGCATTTATTAAAAATTTCTACTAACACAGGAGTTATGATGACGTTGGTTAGTTTGATGAATTTTAGAGGAATTCCTTCAGGACCAGCACTTTTCATAGGGTTTATGTTATTTATATGAGTTAGAACATCAGTTGCAGTTATCGGTTTGAAAAAAAAGGATTTGCTCTGGCTACATCTTAATGGATTAACTGGGAGATTATATGAAGAGGGTGGTCTAGCACAGGGCTTCCCAAACTAGGGGTCGCGACCCCGCGAGGGGTCGCGTAACAAACTTCAGGGGTCGCACGGAGTATACAAATTTTAAGCAAAGTATTGCGTATTATGTATAGTATGCTGTTGAGCTTTTTAAACTGGTGTAATTGCGCAAACATCATTCTTAACTTAGCTGTAGAATGTAGATTCTGGCCTATCTCTAGGCTAGTACGAAATAGTGAGGCAGCAGATGAGTGCTGTAGTTTTATGTATAAATTGTTTTGCTTCGTCACATCGGTATCACGTGACGCGACTGAACGCATCTTTTTGTTTCATCGCTTCGGTTTGCAACGCCATGTAGAACACTGCTGGCGAGAGGCTAGCACCGGTAATTAAAAACTATTTTAAGCAATTGATAGCTGGTTAATCAATGGTTAGCATTAAAGCCGAATATCCACCATTATCGGACTCGGCAGCAACCTCACTCCGGCCGATTGTCTCGACGTATCTGTGCGAGTCTGCATGTTTAACGTTGACGGCAAAACATCGTTCCGGCATAAGCAACAAAGCAACATTCAAACCATCTCGAGACCGGCATTAACAAATATTGAGCCGCAGCGGGATTTGGTTTGTAGGCGAAAGCAATCGCACCCATCACATTACATAAATGTGTTTGCTTTTTTGTTTTTGGTTTTAATAAGCTACTTAAGTGTAAACTAGTAGGCATTGCAGACATCAACAGCTCAGGCGGCCGAGAGGTAAGAGCGTACGCCACGGTAACTGCAGCCTTGGGTTTTATTCCGAGTTGGGTCAAACCAATGACTTTAAAATTGGTATTCACAGCTTCCCTGCTTGACGCTCAGCATTAAAGCGACAGTGTGGAGAGCAAGCGGGCGAGTTTACTTGTTGTGCCGTTGGGAAAGGCACTTAGCGGGGTTCCCTCATCTTCGTGTGATAGACAGATGGCTGGCAACTCCTAAGTGAGCTCGTAAAGTGCATTGATCGCTTTCTGGTGATAGGAGGATAAATATGCTACAAAAATGAAAAATCAATGAATAAATAAATAATTGAGTAGCGGTAGCTTATTTTTAGTTTTCGTCTTCCAATAATTATCACAAATGAATATTTTGCAAATGCATATTTCTCGTTTTAACCGTGAAGGGTCGCGAATAATTTCAAAAGATTAAAAAGGGTCGCAATCGAAAAAGTTTGGGAAGTCCTGGTCTAGCAGATTTTGCTGCCATTTTTTGTCCAATTTCTGCGACATACTCATTAAACATATTGCTTATTTTGACGTGGTCTGTAATTTTTACTCCACTATCATTAACCATTTCTGATATTTGATTATTTGTTGACTTTTTATTACTTAAAATGCTGTTGATTGTTTTCCAGAGAAGTTTGACATTGTGTTTGCTGTCATTAATTAAGTGAAAATAATAATTTTTTTTAGCCTGTTCTTTCGTATGAACTAGAATATTTCAATACCTTTTATAAAGACTTAAACTTTCAGTGCTTCCTTTTAAGCTTGCTAAATGTAATTTATTTTTTGTTTTGCTAGAAACTAAAATGCCTTTTGTGATCCATGGTTTATTCAGTAATTTCCTTTCTTTTCTAGATCTTTTCCTTAGAGGGGCATGCTTATCCATGATGTCGCTAAAGATTTGCAAGAATCTTTCAAAGTCACGATGAGGCTGATCGTCATCACTGACAACAAATTCATTTAGTTTTGTGGAGATTTCAATTATGAATTCATCTGGATCAAAAGCTTTCATATCTCTAATAAAGTCTGTTGATATTGTTTTTTGGTGCTTGATGTTATGCAATAAAGTTGATACAGGCATGTGATCTGAAATATCATCCTGTATGATATGAGTAGTATTTTTTTGACATATTTCATTTGTGTGTATATGATCAATAAGTGTTGAGGTGGTTTGGGTAATTCTAGTTGGGTGTTTAATAAGAAACACCCAAGACTGAAGAGCATGTCAGAATATTCTTTTATATTGCTCTTAATATCATAATCGAGTAAGTTAATATTGACATCTCCACAAATGTAGTATTTTAATTTTTTTTCATTTAGAGTTATAAGGGTATGTTCTAGCGCAGTATAAAACTGCGCAAAATTGTTTGATGGATGTCGATATACCACTTCAAAGACTTTTTCAGTGTTATTGATTTTGACTGTTACCCATAGATCTTCGCAATCCAGCACGTTCAATTGAGGAAATTTACATAAATTATAGTTTATGTTTTCTTTGATAAACATTCCTACCCCACCAGCTTTCGTTTTTGAGTTGTTTTGGATAAAGTTGTATCCATGAAGATTAAAATTTAATTTGTTATTTAATTTCGTTTCTGATATGGAAATTATATCTGGTAGCTTAGAAATTTGAGTTAATAGATCCTCTAGCTTCTCAAAGTTCTTGTTTAGACTTCGAATATTTACATGTAACATAAAAAAGTCATTGTTATTGCAGTATTTGTCATGAAATTTTTGGGTGGTTATATAGCTGTTTTGGGAGTCACTGAAGTATTCAGGCAGCTTTTGCAGGGATGACAAAAAAGAATTTTTTGTATAATAAGTGAAGAGATCATTAAAATCTTCATTGGATAAGCTTTGAAATGGAAATATATCATTATGGCAATTGACACAAAAGTATGGAGAGTCTGATTTATCCAAATATATGAAGTCAGTTAGACTTAAACGTGTGCATTTTTGATGAACCCAGTTCTGACACAAGTCACAGCAAATTGATCTTTGGTTAATCATACAAGGTTTATGACATAATACACAAGGGTATTTGGCAGGCATTTCAAATGGATGGTGTACGGCACAAGCTAAAGAAAAAGGGGAAATAAAAAAATAGATATATACACAGGTAAAGCAGGTCTACAGCAAAGTCAGGATAACAAAACAAAAAAAAAATATGCAGATTAGCTTACAATTCAAGAGCTAATGCCCATAAATCAACACTTGCAGGTTACCACAACCAGGCTTACATTTACTAGTTAAAAAGTTCATTCAGTTGTGTTACAGAATTTGCTTCAACTTTATGACTCACTCGACTTTTCATGTAAAAAATTCTACCATCATTGGTCCAAAAGGCACTTGTTTTTTTCATTTTCAGTAAATCTTTTAGTTTCTTCATGATCTCATATCTTCTTGATGTTAGTGATTCAGTTATTAGGTAACCGGAGTTCTTCAATTTTCTTTTTTGATAGTAAACATATTGTTTAATGTTGTGTCGAACAAATTTAATAATGATGGGACTTGGGTGCTTTGATTCCATGAAAGGTTTTAGTCGATGGGTTCTATCTATTTCAAAATCATCTAAATCCACATGCAATTGATCCGAGATAAATCTCAAAACCAAGTCATCCGTGTTTTCATCATCCTGTTTTGGAATTCCGTGCAAAAGGATGCAATTTCGTCTCGAATATTGTTCCGAATCATCTAACTGGTTATAGATTTTTTCCGTTGATTCATCAACAAATTTTTTAGTTGTTTGTATCACTATTTTTTCCAATTCTTCTCGAAATGAGGGTTCTGTTAAAATAGTTGCAGTAATGCTTTCTGCAATCGTCTTTTCTTGTGATTCAGTAAGAGTGGGCGCACATCCAGCTTCATCTAATTCATGTTTGGTATTGGGCTTATTATCTTGATGCTTTTCGGACAAGGCATCTTCTATGACGATAGTGTTTTTAATGACATTTTTAACCAATTGTAATAAATCCGCATCGTTTATTGCTTCCATATTTCCAACTGACATCATCAAACAATATTATTTCTAGGATTATAGTTGACCTGAAGTAGTCCTACAAGTGTAGATATCTAGGCAGTCATCTTATTCAAATAGAAAAAGTTAAAGCTAACGTAGAAAAATTAATCCACAATCTAAAACGGCATTCCGATGCTCAAATAAATAATGAAATTAAAGATGAATTTAAGTTTATGGTAAAAAAGTTCACTGAAGACGCAAGTTCTATTTGTTCCAAACGAGTCAATCAATCACTCCATAACACTCCATATAAACTAAGCAAAGATCCCAACATCAGAGTCTGCAAGTATGATAAAGGGAACGGCATAGCTGTCATGAACACCGAAGATTACCACGGCAAACTTGATGAAATAGTAAATGATAAATCAAATTTTGTTGAACTTAAAGAAGAAACGGGCTTAAAGGCAATAATTCAGAAAGAAACCTCTATAACGTATTATATCGAGAAATGCATGAAAAAAATCGAAGGACATGCAAAATTAATACCCTCAGGAAGCAAGCCAGGAAAACTGTATGGACTTGCCAAAGTTCACAAATCAAACGTCCCTCTAAGACCTGTTGTATCAATGGTTGATACCCCTGAATACAATTTGGCAAAATGCTTGGACATTATGATTAAACCTTACATTCCAGACACTCATCTCTTACGCTCAACTGAAGATTTTCTTAAAAGACTTAAACAATGATAAATGTGTATTAGTTAGTTTTGATGTTGTTTCTCTGTTTACAAATGTCCCACTTTCGGAGGCTATTGATCTAATAACCAACTATCTACATGTACAGTAAATGAAAATGCTAATAATATTCCCTTGCCTAAGGAAATTTTACGCAAATTAATGTATATGACAACCTAAGGCATATTTATACATAATGGTAAATTTTACAAGCAATTTGATGGAATATTCATGGGCTCACCTCTGGGACCAACTCTAGCTAACTTTTTTTTAGGCAGTTTAGAAAAAAAATATTTGAGGATGAAACCATTGACTTACCCAAACTATATTTACGGTATATTGATGATGTGTACGCTGTATTTGAAAATGAAAGTACTTGTGAAAAATTTTCGAAAGTCTTAAATTCAAAGCATGAAAATATTCGATTTACCATGGAAAAATCAACGGACGCTAGAACCATACCTTTTTTAGATGTACAATTCGAATTGAATGAAAGTGGCTACAATACATGGGTATGGCGCAAACCAACCAACACTGGACTACTGTTAACCAACACTGGACTACTGATTTCTATTTGAATAAGTTCGTTAAAATTTAAAGTTTTGGGTATAATTCAATTCTATTTGAATAAGGTTAATGCTCTATAAATGAATGAAAATGAAGAAATTGGTGGTGAATTCCTTGCTGTGGTTTGTGGTCAATCAAATGGACAAGTTGACCACTGAAACTATTGTTAAGTGTATTGTGAGCTTCTACAATGAGAAAGAAGTTGAATAAGCCAAAGATTGTTTCTTTACTAATTTTTCTTCATCTGAAAGAAAAAAGATCAGAAAAGGTTCAAATAAGGTCGACCTAAATGTTAAAGATATTATTACTGTTTTGCATGAGTTGGGAAATAAGGACATTGATGATGAATCTGTTCCTTTATTTGTTACTTCTGATTTTCATTTTCCAAATATTAATCTGAGTAATTTGGATGCTGTCAATATGCAGAACCAAATTGGTTCTTTACAGAAAGAGGTCTGTACTCTGCAACAGGATAAAATTACGCAGATAAAATCCTTAGATGATGCCAAATTATCTATTGATAAATTAACAGAGGCTATGCTGAAAATACAAAGTAACCTGCCAGCAGCTATTACTCCTACACATGATGAAAGAACTGAATATATGCCTCTAACATCCAGTTCAAAGACTGCTTCCTCATTACCTGTGCATCAGCCTATTAGCAATGAATTAAAACTGAAACCAACTGTTGCATTGATTAATAATGACAAATCTGCCCCATTGGAAAGTAACTTGAAAAGTAATGATGATGATTTGAAAACATTTAACTACAATAGCGATTGGAGAAAAGTAAACAACAAGCGCAGGTATGTACGAGCCCCTCCAGTGGGAAAATTAAATTCCAGTAATCTAAAGGTTGTCATAAGACCAGCTGTTGTCTTTGCTACTAGGTTCTCTCCTGAGATCACAGCTAATGATATTACTAAATTTACTAGACAGCAATTTCCTGAGCTGACTGATATTAAATGTACTAAATTACCCACAAAATTTGACACTTAATCATCCTTCAAATTGGAAATAATTGGAGTGGGTATAAAAGATGCTCTTAATCTTGAGTTGTGGCCTGTGGGAATTTTAGTCAAAAAATTTTATTCACCCAGATCAGAAGGCAGAGCAAACATGGCACGATCAAACTCATCGCAGGAGGAAGCTTCTTCATCTGATTAAAAATGGCTACCAAAACTTCAAATAACATTGTCTCACTCCAAGTGTCTTCTTATAATTGTAGGGGGATTAAATCCTCTGCACATGATGTTCAATCTCTCTGTGAACAATCCCATATTGTACTCTTGCAAGAAACTTGGTTAGCAAAACAATCACAGGATTATTTGTTCAACATTAATAATGACTTTCATGCTGGTGGTATAAGTCCTATGGATCTGTCCAATCGCATTTTAGTTGGTAGGCCTTATGGTGGCACTGCTATTTTATGGAATAAAAATCTTAATGCTAAAGTTGTATACAATTATGATCAGTCTATAATAGGTATAACTGTTGAATTGGAATCTACCTCTCTTACAATCATAAATGTTTATCTTCCTAGCTGTAGCTCTGATAACGAAGATATTTTTCGAGAGGAGCTTAGTAAAGTAAAATCATTTTATGATTCTATTGGTACCCCAAATGTTTGCTTAATTGGTGATTTTAATGCCAGTGACAGTAATAGGAATGGCCAAATTCTGTGTGATTTCTGCTTGGATAACGACATGATTCTGTCTGACAAAGAGCTATTACCTAATGACAGTTTTACCTATGTAAGTGATGCTCATTATTCGTGCTTATGGATTGATCACTGCATGTGTACTGGCCACACATAACACTATTACTTCTATTAAGATATTATATGACTACTTCCTATCTGATCATCATCCCATGTCTGTTTGGTTTAACTGCAACAGTCTTCCTAAATTTAACTCATTTCATTCTAACGTGGCCAAGCCTGCTGTACATTGGAAATCTGCTACTCCTAGTCAATTATTGAAGTATCAGGAAGAAACTGCTTGTTTTTAAACAGCATTAAGTTGCCTGTTGATGCTATTTGTTGTTCTAATGTAATGTGTCAAGAGCAATCTCACAAAGATGATATTCAGTTTTTTTATGATGAAATACTGAGAGCTCTCAAAAGTGCTTGCACTAAAAGTCTCTTGCGGCGAAAAAATAAAAGAAAATTTAAACACTGCTTGGGCTGGAACAACACTATGAAAGAACAATATACAACTTCTAGAAATGCTTACAAGAAGTGGTTGCTAGTAGGTAAACCTAGAAAGGGTGTGCATTTCTCAGAGATGAAAGCTGCAAAAAAGAAATTCAAATATGCCTTTAGGAAACGCAAAAGGACCCTCGAACAAAGCAAGGCAGATGCAATGGCTTTGGCCCTCATATCTGACAGTTCAGGAAAGAGTTTTTGGAGCTCCATCAGATCAATTAAGACTAATGCTGCTAAAATTTTACCTCAATCTGTTGATGGCATCAATGGAGAGCAATCAATTGCTAATATGTGGGAAAAACGATACAGTAAATTGTTGAATTCAGTGAATGATTCACCTAGTGATCTTTTTAACTCTTGTGTGTCTTATGAGGCAAATTACAGAGACTTGAATCAATATTTAACTAATTTTAAAGCAATTACTTCATCAATCCAGAAATTACCAACCAACCGGTCAGCTGGCCATGATGATATTCATGCTGAACATCTTGTTCATGCGCATCGTGCCATTGCAATATACTTGGGACTTCTCTTTAACGCTTGTCTTATGCATGGATTTATCCCCCCCCAATTGCTTAACTACAATGCTAGTTCCAGTTAGCAAAAGTTCTGTTAAAGATGTTCGAGATCCTAATAACTATAGACCAATTGCTTTGGCTTCTGTAATATCAAAACTATTTGAACGTATCGTTTTGGATTCTACTATGGGTTTACTTTCTACATGTGACAACCAATTTGGTTTTAAGGCAAAGCATGGCACTGATTTGTGTGTTTTTGTTTTGAAACAAATTGTTGCTTATTATAATGAACGAGGAAGTCCGGTTTTTTCTGTCTTTGTTGACTCGTCGAAAGCTTTTGATCGAGTTAGTCACAATATTTTATTTGACAAATTAATTGAACGTAATGTTCCTCTCTGTTTTGTTCGTTTACTTAGTTTTTGGTACGTACGTCAACGAATGGTCGTGAAATGGGGTAATTGTTTTTCAACTTATTTTTCAGTAAGTAATGGTGTAAGACAGGGTGGGATTTTAAGTCCTTATTTGTACGCAGTGTATATTGATGAACTGTCTTCTGCATTGAATAAGATCACAGCTGGTTGTTATGTAGGTAACCACAAAATAAACCACCTAATGTTTGCTGATGACCTTTGTTGCTTTTCTCCAAGTGTTAAGGGACTTCGAAAAATGCTGCAACTATGTGAGAAATATGCTTTAACTCATGCAATTAAATTTAATCCGAATAAGACTGTGGGTATGCTATTTCCTTCCCCAACGCTTTAACTAAACTTTCAACCTAATATTAACTTGGATGGTTGTGCTATTAAATTTGTTTCTGATGTTAAGTACTTAGGTGTTTGTCTTAATCAACAGGGTAAAGATGATGCTGACATTAACAGGCAAATACGATATTTATATTGCACTGCCAACACCGTTAGATCTCAATTTCATACATGCTCTGAACCAGTAAAAAATGTCGTATTCCGCACCTATTGCATGTCTATGTACTCAGCTCATCTGTGGTGTGATTATTTAAAGTCAAGTTATAACAAGATTCGAGTTGCCTATAACAACGCTTTTCGTTTATTACATGGTATACCAAAGTATGTCAGTGCTAGATTGTGTCAAATTTATGCCAATATTCCAAACTTTGATGCTTATATACGTAATTGTCTTTATGGGTTCTATCGACGAATTGAATTGTCTGAAAACTTAATAATTGTTGCCATAGCCAATTCTGATGTCTTATTTTGCTCTAAATTTTTCCGTCATTTTAAAACAATGTTGTATGGTGATGTTAGTTAAATCTAATGTGCTTTCGTTATTGCATATATCTTTTTTTCTTTTTTTTTTTTTTGCGTTGTTTGAATATGGGCCGCATTCTTGTGCCTGAGTTAAAGAATAAATAATAATAATAATAATAATAAATTATAACGCTAGTTGTCTACAAACATGGAAATCAAGTCTTATAATGTGCTTACTGCATCATGCTAAAAAAATCTGCTCTAACGATTTTTTGTATAAGCAAGAAGTAAAAAACTATATTCGTTGTTTCAAAAAAATGGCTACCGCAACTCATTCATAAACAAGGTAATCGAAAAGTTCAATGGCAATTTCAAACCCGAAAAATACGAAAAAGATTTTTATTTACTATTGGCTTACCATATTACGGAAAAACTTCTAACCAATTTGCAAAACGCCTAGCAAACTTGATTAAACTTAAATTTAATATCGATATTGACGTATATTTTACGACCATGAAAACTGCCTCGTATTTTCCTCTCAAGTGTGATACTCCTTTTGCTTTGTTGTCTGATGTCGTGTATAAATTTACTTGTTCGTGTGATGCGAATAACACATATATTGGTATGACGACGCCATATGGATACCAGAGTGAAAAAACACTTACACTCAAAAAACACAAAATCGGCAATCCACGATCATATTAAGGATTGCAAAACATGCTTGGAAACAGAATACGACCTAAACAATTTTCAAATACTCCGTCAATGCACTACCAAGTACGAAACAAAAATTCAGGAAGCTCTACTGATAAAAAACACAACCCTAAGCTAAATGCCCAACTTTATGGAGGAGGTTCGTCGATTCTGTTGAATGCGTTTTAAATATATTTCGTTATCGTAACCATTAATTTATATTGTTTTATTGTTTATAAACTGTATGTATAAATACTGTAGACCTATGATCGTACTGTGTTGTATAATATGCATGTATAATACCTGAATTGTCATGTCATTATTTGTGTTATTATTACGCTGATGCATTACCTGCTTTCTGATAAAAAAAAAATTGTTTTATTCTGATTTTCGAGTTAATATATGCTTTTATTTTATTTCTCTGACGAGGGCCAGATGAAAGGCCGAAAACGTTTAGTTCTGCATTAAAAATGTTCATTATAAATGTACTGACAGTTGCACTATTATGGCTACTTAAAGCAAAGTCTCTCCCGAAGCTCTACATCAAAAACACTTTTAAAAATGGCTGGTGGAAAGATGCATACTCCTCATCCTATCCTCTGGATCCGTCCCTGGCCATAAGCTACAGAAACCATCAAAAGAGTCTGGTATATTTCAGTCACTTGGCACCATTAATTTTTTTTTTACTATAAGGCAGAGTCACAAGGAGGGGGACATGGCACAATGGCCCCCCTAAATACGCTCTTGCATAGGCCTTATCGGTTGTCATCATATTATACAATTACACGTCAAGAAAAAGAAAGCTGCCTGAGTCAAAAATTTTTCCTCAATTTCTCGGGGAACTCCCGATTGGATTCCTTTAAGAAAGGGTTTTAGGTGGAAACAAGGCCGATTCGGAAACTTCAAGAATTCAGTTACCCAGGAATCCAAAAAGGTAAATGAAAAAATGTGTCATTAAAGTGCTCGCAAACCTTCCTTCCGACTATACTACAATAGTAATTAGGATGTTAGCCCCTAATCGGAAAATGTCATGTCGTCACAAAAATCGGGAGGGCTGGTCAAAGTTTTTTCTAGCATCAAAGTAAAATATCCGGACGATGAAAAAAAATATTTAAACATACAAATCAAGTAGTGTTAGAGATTGTGACATTAATATCTGTTGATTAATTGCTTTTTGAATTGTTTGGTAAAACTATATTTTGACATTAGTTTTAAATTTTGCGAAACATGATTCCAAATTTTGGCACCGAAATAGGTAAATGCAGTTTTTCCACGTTGTGTATTCGTACTCGTTTTATGAAATAGTTTGCTAGTGACAGATCTTGTTGCATGATCGGAGTAAAATAATTGCGAAAGTTTTCAGCCAGTTTTTGATGGTGGAAGGAATGCATAAATTTGCCAATTTCATTCTTAAATATGTTAGTTGCGTGTAGAACATTCATTGATTTGTAGAGAACATTTATTTTGGTCTTTTAGCACTTGAAAATCAATAATACGAATGACTTTTGTAACGAATCTTTATTAGTAATACCCCGAGCCAATACTCCATACTTCAAGTGAGATTATGTCGGGCTTTACATAAAGTCCTTGCTGCATTTACGAGTTTACTAATGACATTTTCAATATGGAAATTCCACTTTAAGTCATGACCAATATATACTCTAAGATATTTTGCATTATTTTTTTCTTTTAGAGTATGTTTTTTTATTTTTAAATGAAACTGAATTAGATGTGTTTTTTGTACTTGGATTGAGTAATAAATCAAGTTGTCTTGGAGTAGTTGATGGACAATCGATTATATTTCATCCACTTACTAATGACATTCAATTCTTCATTTGATTGTAAGTTGAAGTTAATACTAATACTATTTACACTGATACTATTTATGTAATAACCCGGCCCTCCATGGACTGTTCTAGCACGGAGTTGCTATAAATTTAATATCAAGCTTAACTTTAGTGGGTTTCGAACTCGCACTTTTATATTGTTTGACTTTACTCTATACTGGCATTTAGATTGTAAAGTTTTCATCGAAGACGCCGAATGCATTGCGCTGCAATGCAATTTCCCAGTTTCCTTTGCGTTTTAAACCTTAAGCAGCAAGTCACTAATTGAACAGGTACACCGGTTGTTGGGATTAGCAACGATTTGATACCGAATTACACGTGCACTTCGTTTACTATTTCTTAATTTGTATCAGTTGGTGAAAAGACGTTGTTTTTAAGTTGAGTTTCCGTTACAGTTTGATTTTATTGGAAGTTTTACCTTGGAGTCAATCTCGGTGAATTTTTGCTAGTAATCCCTATTTTATCCATTAAATCAGTTATACTTCACTTTCAAGAATTGGTTTATTTGGTTTGAGGGAAAGCTAGTGAAGGCTTTGGAGTTCCTCTGAGCAACAATTTCTTTTTGTGTGACGAAGCTAGATTCTACCCGCGATAACACCACTCACGGACGTAAGGGCGGTTTTGTAACATAAAGAAAATTCACCGAGAAAATAACACCTTGCCAAAAGTTCTTGAAGAAATTTCGACAAGCTAAGACCAAAAAAGGTTGCTAGGTATGAGTCTTTGATTCGTTGAGAGTTCAGGAGTCAGCGTTCAAACTGCCCGACCAGTCAGCATTTTGATTGTACCGTGACGTCAGCGACTCACTCCTTTCTTGCTTTGATTTGTGGCGGCTGGAAGAAAATTATTGAAGTTGCTGCGTCTCCTTTCTTTGCGCGAAAATTCAAAATCACGTCCTCGCACTGATTTCCACTGCAATACTGCTCTAAGAAATATTTCCGAATTTCTCACCTGGGAGAATTTCAACAGAACTGCCTGTGTAAGATCTTGTCAATCAAAGTATTTCCGACAGCTCATCTTGAAGAATTCCGAAAGAACTGTCCGAGTGTGTGCAAACGATCTTGATATTTTGCAAGTTTGAATTTGTTTTTTATTTTTTATGTTGTATATTGTTGTTTTTAAATGTCTAAGGACGATTCTAAAGGTAGCGATGGTGCTGGAGTTGCTGGCATCAGTCAAAGTGATATTTTTGTTGAAGCTAATGCTTCTAATATTGAAGGGAACAGTAATCTTTTAAGGGGCCCTACGTTTTCTGGGTGTGATAATCGCAATGAAACTTTACGACCCAATCGAGAGGGTATGATTCGCAAGCTGTTGTCTCAAAAACGACGGTTAACTATTGATTTAAAACATTTTATTGATAAACTGAAAAGTACTAAAAATTTTGAGCTTACTGAGGTCGTGTCAAAATTTCATGAGATTGAGTCATCTTACTATGAATTTAAACGGGTTTTAGGCAACCTTGAGGATCCCGATTTAATGACAGATGTGATAGATGGGATCGCTGATCTTTATGAACAATGCTCGTACTGTACGATAAATTTAATGCTAGCGCTAATGCTTGTTCCAGGCTTAACCTGGAAGATACCCTAGACTCCAGTGATAGCGCGTCTCAGACCACTACACGCTCGAGATCAACTTCGAGTACATTTAAGGCACGCCAAATCGAGTTAGAATACCAGCGTATTGAACTTGAGGCTTCGAGTGACCTGGCTAGAGCAAAGGCTAATGCCGCTGCAGCTGAAGCTAAGGCAGTTGTTGAAGCGGCAGCAGCTGAGGCTAAGGCAGTTGCCGAAGCGACGGAAACCGATGCTCGATTTCGTGTTGAGATGGCTAAATTGGAGGCTGAGGAGCGGCTCCTGTCTTTGTCGGAGTGTGGATCTGTAGTCGGCGGTTTGTGGCTACGTGGACTTGAGGCTCGCTCCGGTACGGATTCGCATCGTGGTCTTTCCAAAAAAAAAAGAGATATGATTACGGATAAGGATTTTACCTTGCTCGATACCTAACCCGACGACTTTTCGGGACGTGGTTGTTTTGCTGGTGGCGTAGATGTGCGCGCTCACAATCACGGAAAGCTTACGCTGCCCAAAGAGCGATAAGTTCTAAGTTTATCGAAAGTGGGAGCAGGCCTAATGCTCCTAAAATTGAGAAAAATGTTCGACATGGAACTGAACCCAATTTTGGTGTAGGTGGTGGTGGCACGACTCCGAGACGGGAGCAATTCTTCAAGTCCAGTAGAGGGCCACCCAACTTCAATGCAGGAGATTATATGAAACCTGCTACGACATTTAAATTACCGACTGCTGTAGGTAATCCAAGTTCGAACGATAACTATAATGCTGCGAATCGTTGCGAATTTGTGTTTGCGACCTACCTTGAACGCCAAGCTAGAAACGAGTATGTAAATCTAGCTAGTCAAATTAGCTATGATGGTCATAATATCGCCTTTATATTTTATAAAAATCAAATCCGCGCACTTATGGCTGAAACTCCATGCCAAGAGCGTCAACTTGAAATTTTGCGAGCTTCTTGTGGTGGACAACCTCGTGAAACTGTTAATTTGTTTTTGGCGCCGATGAGACCTCTGTCAAGGTCTGAGCGAATCGAAAAAGCTCTCGATCGCTTAAGGCAGCGATATGGGGTCTCAGATGGCTTAACCACTGAGCCGCTGGTTGGAGCTACTCGAAATAGTTCCAAAATAAACTTTAATGCGGCCTCATTAAAACTGTTCAACGAGGACTTAAATACCTTAGAGGTCTTTGCTTATGCGCACAATGAGGTCGAGAAATTGTCAGGCCAATTACTTAAAGGCAGGGTTCGATGGTAAAAAATATTCAAAAATTAGTTGAAACGGGTTTCAGTTTACCGAGTAGCGTTGGTCCGATCGCGAGATTCGTTTTGGTTAAGCAGTTATTTTAAAAATAAAGCTCCAAGAATGCTGGCTTCTTATTGGTCAACTCATTTGTGACGTATTTGGGTGGCAGGTTTGCCTGTTTGGCTATTGCATTTGCCAGCTCCAGTGTGGAAGTGAGGTAGTTACTGTGTGGTAAGCGGTGCGAGCCTTGTAGAAAATAGCAAACTTCTCTGTTTAGGCAGTGGAAAGTGCAGTTACCCTGTTCAGTGTCCACATGTCCAATTTTTGGACGGTTTTTGGTTCTAGTCTAGTTCCTGCATCATAATGAACTTCTTGACAGTTGACTGGTTGATGACATGCGGTAATTATTTTCAAGTATGCAGTATGACATCAAGGAATTAACTACCGTTATGATGCAGAAACTAGAACCAAGAACCGTAGGCCTAAAGCCCACGAAACTTGGACATGTGGACAGGGTAAGTACCGGTATGGATTCTGTCGCACCGGTTAGTAGAGGCTTTGCAGTTAGGCCTACCTATATCAGTATATGTTGGTGTACCATGTACATAGCCTATACAAGTAGCCTACCGGTATACCTACTCATGTCATGCTACTCGACTAGTGCCTGACTGCTGGTCAGTCAGCTAGCAGAATACGGTAGGTGTGATATGATTTGCACCGGTACCGGTAGTTTTGAATTGTTTTCTTTATCTGTTTATTAGCCATACAAATTACAAACTATGACTTAATTGGGGACATTGACCACAGCTTGCCAGAACTTGCTTTCACTTCTATCTGCTGATCAGTGTTCCCTCTAGATGAGAAATTTGAGAAAAATGTGAAATTTTTGGGCAAATTTTACTGATTCTGAACCATTATAAAATGCAAAACTGAAAACCTTAAACAAAAAACTTGAATAGTTTAATGCAGGACTGTAGCTTGTATCTTAGAAAAGCAAATTTAATGCAAAAAATTTGTAAAAGGTGTCCTCAAAGTCAAGGTTGGCAGTACGGTACGTTACGTTCAAAAATTACGTACCCGTACTTCAAAATTTTAACCGCACCGTACTAACGTAACGTACTTCGAATAAATTTAACAAGCGTACCGTACTGCGTACCGTACCAATGAATGGTACGCTTAAAACGTACCGTACCTAAAAATTACGTACCGTACCTACCTACCTACCTACCGCCATTCTTGGATGCACGCCAAATTAGCTAAGTGCTATTGCAATGCTTATAAATAGGTTAAAGTTTGCAATATGCGACCTGATCGGAAATTGAACCCTATACAAGTTTTCCAGCTACAATAAGAATACTTGCGGTGTCCTGGAAACTACCAAGTCGCCAGCGATGTTCTACCGTATGAATAGAATAGAACATATCGCATCCTACCTTGACTAACGCGGCTATCATCAGTCTGGAAAAGCAATGTCCCAGTCAGGAGCGGATCCAGGGGGGGGATGTGGGGGATGCATACCCCCCCTCACCTGCCAACGATGCTTTGGATAAATAAAATTTTTCCATAATTTCGAACCTCTTCATTACAATAAGCCTTAGTCGCCTTAAGCTCGCATAATCGAAACTGTGCGTAGCCTACAAAACGCATCGTATTTGGTGAAGCACTCAAAGGTAGGGGCCAAAAATATGAACAAACTTTGCCTGAAAATTGTACAAAAAGTGCAAAACTGGTCATTGCAGTATGCAAATTTTCAAAAATTTTCCGGGGTAGCATCTTCCTGGTCCCCCCTAGAATTGTTTTTGGTACTTAAGTTGCTTAAAATTAACTTTGCCGGAAAAAAAACTACGCTTGAAAAAGTGACGAAATTTGGTGCCCTTCCCTGAAAAAGATTTTGAATACGCCCCTGATACAAAACATTTTCAGAGGGCTTATGTACGGCCGTTTTCGAATCTAAACGTCTTAGTATTTAGTTAACATTCAACTTAATATAAAATCACACCCCCTTTAAAAAAATTTTTGGATCCGCCTCTGATCCCAGTCACACTGATCGATACAACTCATGTGGGCGATCGGAACCGCAGCTAGCTCCTACGTTTTGTAAAAGCTGAGTAAACATTAGCCGAATTTTCTTTTTTTAATTGCTTTCCAAATACTGTAGGTTACGACAGAAAATAATGCTGCTCGGTGACAGTAGAACGTTATGAACAATTCCAAACTTGTCCACTGAAATGCGCATTGCGTAAAATTTCCCTAATAAGCCTATTGGTAGTCTGCACCCTACCGAGCCCTGTTTGAAGGAATCCAGGACTACTAAAGGGACGTCAGAAGACCAAAAGAGACTTCTCCAATGACTTACCATGTCATGTCAGCGACTTACCTTGTCACGTCATGTCAATGACTTACCATGTCATGTCATGACCATGTCAGCGACATGGCCTAGCGGTACTGCGCGCAAGGTGACAGATCCTACGTGACGGGTTCGATTCGCGGCTGGAGCCGATCGCATTTGACATATTTAACGGGTGGCTGCTGACTCGAAGAGCGCAAGCTCACTTCGCAGTCTCCCTCAATTACTGTTGAATTTTCAGTTCAATATAATTTTGAAAATAACCTCAGTTATTTATTTATTTATTATTACCGGTAGCATCTTTTGTTGTGCTCATGAATCCTCTCTCAATTGAAATTCACGGTGGATGCATACCATGTATAATTGCGACCTGTTATCGTGAATTTGTAATGCCGCATATTAATATTCTAAATGAAAAATATTCTGTTTGTGCTAGGCCCCAGATGAGTTCTCTGTCCACTGACTGCTGGCCATAACCATTTGTATATAACTTAAAAGTTTTGCAAGAGCATTAATCTTTTTTTGTCACAACCTTTTTTTTATAATTACCAATTAGTTTTCAGGGACAATCTAATCGTAACATTTAAAAATTGTATAATTGCATGCTTAAGTGTTTTAATTCCTGCTTTGTGCTTCAAAAACCTCGTCGGTTACTTTTATTTTTATTTTTTGCAAGTCCGTAGTTACAAGATTACCACCAGGACTGATGGTGTGCATATAATTAATCATTCAGTGTTTATCAATTCTGTGAATATAATTATCAATTCTGTATCGCTGTGTGAATATAATTATCAATATAATTATCAAGACACATTATCAATTCTGTATCGCTGTGAATATAATTAATCATTCAGTGTTTTTGTCCCATCGGTCCTTGATCTTCTGTATTTCAGGTGGCAGCGACCTAAATGAACTTTGCTCCCTTCGCCTTCTCCTATGTGCATATTTCCGAAGCTACGGAGTGTAATGTTAACGTTTACTTATTTTTGTTTTTGGAAATGTTGTACGTCAATAAAAGCTTTGTTCTTCTTGTTCGCAAAATTTCACAATACCAAGTTACGTACCGTACCACTTGGTACGGTACGTAAGGTACGTTTAGTATGCATATTTATAACACGTACCAACGTACCGTATCCTTACCTTAGCAATAATTACGTACCGTACAAGCGTACCGTGCTATTTGCCGAAAAATGGAGCGTACCGTACCGTACTGCCATCCTTGCTCAAAGTAGTGAAATCTTTAGGCAAAAATTTCAATGAATTTTTCATTTGGGCAAATTCGCGCTAGTCAAAATCCTAGAGGGAACACTGGTGCTGGTCTACATTTGTCTTCTTATATTGATTAGTCTACATGTTGTATTGTAATCAATCGTACCGGTATGTGGCGCAGGGCATAAAAAGAAAACTGTTAGTTAGTTAGATACCGCATACTACCAAAATGGTTCATTTTTGTATGGCACCTGGTTGCAGCAACACAGCAAAAAGAAACAATGTGCATTATCATCGTCTACCCCTTGCTGATCGGGAAAGGTTAAACAAATGGATCAGTAATATGAAATTGAAAGATCCACCTGTTAATAAAAGCAGTCGAGTCTGCAGTGATCGTTTCGCAGAAGATTGTTATGAGAGGAGTTTACGAGCAGAGCTGATGAATTCAAAAAAAAAAAAAAATTCAAACTAAAAGCAGAAGCAGTTCCAACAATCTTTGATTTTTCATAATACCCTACCAGTACTATTGGTAAGTCGGTATCTGCCAGCAAGTCAACAAACGACAAAAAAAGAAAACTTCGAAGGGAAAACAGAGAGAAAAGAAAAACCTTGCAAAAAGTAAGTTTTGTATGTATAGGCCTATCTTCAGAAGGCGGGTATGATTTCACGGTCCTACTAAACATTGCAGAGGACTAAAACACTGCAAAGGACAAACGACCTCAAATTGATGTACCGCTACTAAACACCGCAAACAACGACAAAGGGCTTCAAATTGATCTACTGAACTTAACACTGCAAACAACAACAAAGGACTTGGAATCTTACCATAACAACGAACGACAAAGGACTTTAAATTAGGGTTAGGTTTACATTAGGGTTAGGGTTATCAAGTCCTTTGTCGTTCTTCACAATGTTTAGTACATCAATTTGAGGTCCTTTGCAGTGTTTCAGCCCTTTGCGGCGTTTAGTAGGACCAGTGATTTCATGGTTACATTCAGTAGCTCGAAGGCGCATGGCTGGTGTGTTAAACTCTTACAGTGATTGCTGGTAGGTTTGTAAACATGACCAGCAGGCCTGTTGTTTTTACCATACCATTCCCTTAATTACACGGAAAGCTATAAACTTTTGTGTATTGTTCATGCTCGATAATATTACGTCTCATCCTAGCATAGCAGTGCTTAATATGTAGTTTTCTCTGGTGTCTTGTTTTGTGACCATCGTTTCTTAGTACTTGTAGTCATAGTGCAGAAATGAAAGATGCCAAGTATCGGTACTGATATGTAAGGTTAATAACTTACCGAACTACCGGTACCCTAATAGGCTTTGTAATGTTACCGCTAGTAAATTGCTAGTTGTGATTTTTTGAGAAGGCTTGTGGTGACCACAATTTTGGTTTGCCCTACACATACCTACCATACTAATGTTACCATCTTGCTCTTTATATTGCAGTTGCCTTTTTGATTATATTTAAAACAATGCTATAATGTGAGGCTTCGTTTTTTTGTTACCTAACTGCATAATGTTATCAGCCTTTAGATTTTACAAATTGGCTATAGCAGATTTAAAATGCCTGCTGAGTAGGATGTTGCAGGCGCCCCGACCTTCTCCGATTAGGCTGAACCATTTTTTAGTATTGCAGTTTGATTATCTGACTATGAATATGAAGTTTCGGGGAATTTCGTTAATGTTTACCTTTGCCACTAGAGGGCAGAGTATACTTGTGACGTCAATTGGACCATCTTTAAAATCTGCCCTTTTGTGTTTTGCACTGTTTAAAAAAAATTTTTTGAAATTGGTGGTTTCACACCAGAGATATTCATGTTTTAGCACGTTTAAACGACGTGCTAGCGCCCCTAGTGGCGAAAACGTAAAGTGAAATATTTTGGTAAATACTTGGCCGATTTTGACAAAATTTACATCTACCTCCAAGTTTTCGGGGTCAAGGAGTTCAAATTTGATGTTATTTTTATGATAGGGAGTACGAGAAAATATTAAAAGATAATGATATTGCTTTATCCAAGCTTTCAGATCTACAAACATTTTGATAAAAAGATTTAACAGCTACAAAAGGCAATTTCTTCAAAAATTTCAAATATTTCGCTCTTGGTGAATTGATTTTATCACGATTGTATCATCTTTGATTGTAGCTGCAAATGTGGCCATAGCTTTCTTGTACTGACTGGTTGTGTATTAATTTTGCAGCTATGAGCAAGGGAAGATCAACTTTTGATTGAGTAGAGCTATAAAAAAACAAAGCTTTATAAACAGAAATTCTGAAGTTGCTGCTAGCTGATTAGCTAGAAAAACATTGTAGTTATTTGTTAGCGTGTAATAAATATTACCCCGGAAGTTTTCCGGTGTCGTCAACAAGAGTTTTATGGCAATGAGAGCATCACATTGCGCTTCACGCTTCCTGTGTCAAAGTAATTAACTATAGTTTATTTCAGATCGCAAAGTGCATTTGAATAAAATACTAATACCCTAATTCTTTTTAAATCTGAGCACTCGCAGTGCTGATAGTAAGCTATGTATCTTGCCTGAAACCCCTGAACCTGAGAGCGTCAAAATATGTGGATCGCGATTACCTACTTACAAACAGGTTCTGTTTTGCTTTTTGACTAACCTGGAAAAACTGAGAAACGAGGACAAGACGAAGAACTAGAAAGCGGTGAGATCTTCTGCGAATTTAGTCGTGGATGAAGTATTAGGACATTACAAAAAAGCACGTGTTCCTGTTCTCCATGAAAAAATGGCGGAAAAAATTATAAAATTACACTCACTCTACAGAAGTTTGTTTAAAATTATACCTGAAAAGAGAAATGGGCACCGTAAAGTTGAAAAATTCCAAGAGAAATTAAAACAAACTATGTCTTTTTGGCCTAGAGATGCAGAAAGAAGAATGGAAAACGAGAAGAGGAGAAAAAGTGAAAAAGAGGTGGAAGCCATCAATGAAGATATTTTGTTTTTGCGTAGCATGAAAACAGACCGTATTGTCCATTACGCTACAAAAGATGAAGAATTTGTGAAAGCAGCGGAAGCAAGAAGCTTACGCAAACAGAGTGTTGACAAGGCTTTGCTAAAACAAAATACTATAACAGCTGCTGATACTACGACCTGGAACCCATATTCATCGAGTGAAAGCAGCACACGGGAAAGTGAAGCAGAAGAACCAGCAACTTCCACTCTTAAACGTTCACACAAGCGTGTAGTAAAAAAAGGCACAATGATTTTTATTCCACATGACGTATTACAACACCCATCTCTTGTTTCATCTAATGCCAGAAACAAGCTTTCAACCACAGCAATTTTTAATACCATAAAAACACTTATATCTGTATGTGATGGTGACCCAAGTGCCGTTAGTCTGCATTATTCCACAGCTCACAGGTCATTTTTTTTGTATACCAATCTATTATATTTTATGTTGTTTATAAAATAATGAAAATGTGCCGATTGACGTGTTATTGATGTAAATGTGCTAAAACCATAATGTTGATGAACTTGCTAATATTTTTATTGTTCAATGCAACATAGAAAATGGTCTTCGTAAATGACACTGCGCAATCATGGCTCCACTGCAAATATTTGAGAGTGATTCAGCACATATGCATTTTTAACAAAACATCAATTACTATCAGATATAGAGTAAAGACATCTGAAGAAATTGCTGAAGTTGCCAAAGAAGGATGGGTTGCTCCTAGTCCAGCTGGTATACATTGGGATGGAAAAATCATGCAGTCTTTGAGAAAGCAATACAAAACTGAAGATCGACTGCCTATTTTGGTATCAGGTTAATAAGATTATCATGCTTACCTGAGTGGTGATCAATGTTTCTTCCACATTGCATGAAATTTATTGAATTTTGGGTTTGAATGGTGTAAAACTTCTCGGAGCTCCAGCCCTGCCAATCAACAGTTCTGTTCCAACTGGAGAGTTAATCTCAAACGCCATCACAACTCTGCTGACGAAATGGAAGTGTGCAGACAATATTTCATCTATGGTTTTCGACACTACAGCATCGAATACCGGTAAGCGCACGCAGTGCATAAATCGCAATTATAATTTTGATGTCAGCGTTAAACTTGCCATTATAGCATTTGTAAATGCATCAAGAACATCATTAATTCATTTTATTGTTGTTACAGGCCATTTGTATGCTGCATGTGTGTCTCTGCAAAACAAGTTAGGAAAGCCGTTAATCTGGTTTGCATGCAGGAAACACATTGGAGAAATCATTTTAACACATGTCTGGGAATCTTTAAAAATTGAAACATCTCGTGCGCCAGATATCGAATTGTTTAAAAGATTCAGAGAAAAGGGATTTGATGCCACCCCGCGCAATACAGCTGCTCTGTACACCAAACAAAGAGAAGAGCTGGGAAAATTTCTCTTAACCCAAACCGAGAAACTAAAAGTTTTCATAGAAAGGGAAAAAGCGGTAGAATCATATTCCAGGGGTGACTACAAAGAATTATTGGATTTAATTGAGGTTTACATTGGAATGAACAGCGGGAACTACAAGTTTGTAAAGCCTGGTGCCGTGCATCGGGCTGGATGGATGGCTAAGCAACTGTATTGCTACAAATTGGTCATGCTGAAAGATTTTCTACCAACAGGAGTTGTTTCGAAGTACCAAACGCAAAAACTCCAAAGGTTTGTAGATTTCTGCACCTTTGTGCTCAATCACTGGTGGTTCAACTGCCCTCTGGCTGCATCAGCTCCACGGCACGACCTAGCTTTAATGGATGCGATAAAAAAGTATGATACAGTTGATGGTACAGTAAGTGCTGCTGCACTGAAGGCCTTTGGAAGGCACACTTGGTACCTCGCTGGTGAGCTGATCTCACTTGCTTTGTGGGATGATGAAGTTCCTGCAGTGGAAAAGAAATGTTTAGCCAGCAATCTCTTAAAGCTTGATCTTGATCCTCGTTCTAAAATGCAATTTGTAACGCGACACGGTGCTGGATTTGGCAAGCCACAGCTGCCCGGTGTTGTGTCATTCGAAGAGCAATCGCTCTGCGATTTTATTAAGGCCGACAGCCCGAATATGTATGAGATTTTGCGAATTCCTACGACATTTTTTAGGAAAACCCGTCAAAGAGTGGGAAGAAGATGACGGCTACAGCTTTGGAGGAGACGTTATTGGCACGCTGAGAGTGTGCAATGAGGTGGCTGATTTTCTTCACTTAGCTAAAAAAGAAGAAAACTTGCAAAATTATGTGCAAGTGGTGGAAAAGGATCGAAGAAAAGTGCCCAATCTTCGTAAACGCTCTTTGGCTAAAGAATAGACATTTCTATTTGTGTGTGTAGTATGTTAAGAGTGCCGGTGGTTATGTGACTGTGTGATAAAGCGCCGTTTGTACATTAGGCCTAAATAAACTTTGTAAAACACTAGTATGACGATTCTTTGTCGATACAAGTCACATTTGAGTTTTCAAATGCTTCCTTTAGCAGTAAAAGTATGGTAGTACGTGCATAAGCCAAAAATTTTTGATCAATGCAATGTCAGTACTTTAATTTGTCATGTTAAATTTTCCTTATATTCAACACAATTAAGGTTTGCATGCTCTAGCAAACCTCCTATCATAAAAATAACATCAAATTTGAACTCCTTGACCCTGAAAACTTGGAGGTAGATGTAAATTTTGTCAAAATCGGCCAAGTATTTACCAAAATATTTCACTTTACGTTTTCGCCACTAGGGGCGCTAGCACGTCGTTTAAACGTGCTAAAACATGAATATCTCTGGTGTGAAACCACCAATTTCAAAAAATTTTTTTTAAACAGTGCAAAACACAAAAGGGCAGATTTTAAAGATGGTCCAATTGACGTCACAAGTATACTCTGCCCTCTAGTGGCAAAAAACATAAATTTTTTCAAAAAGTGGGTCTCAAAATGGCGTCAGTGGCAAAGGTAAACATTAACGAAATTCCCCGAAACTTCATATTCATAGTCAGATGGTTAAACTGCAATACTAAAAAATGGTTCAGCATGATCAACCCAAAATTTAAATTTCATGAGGCGTCTGCAACACCCTACTGCTGAATTAAATCGTGACTTGATCTGATCCAAGGAAAAAAATAAGCATTATCAAAGCAGGCCTGGACCTTTTCTAGGGTATCAACATCTATTACCCCTAAACAATAAACCTTGGTAAAAAAAATGTCATAACAGTACCCATTTTACAAAGTATTAAAAATTAAAAAGATAACAAGTTACAATTTCAGGATAAACCTGATTTTATCATGCTAGTTTATATTCGGGCATATGACATTAAATATATATGTAATACTTTTTTAGATTCACAAAGATATGGAAATTGAAATGGCAGCAACAGCTGCATATACTTCTGATAGCAATGAGATTGCCAATGATGTTGTGGAGCATCATGTAGAACCATTACCCTCAGTGCATGCACCGACAACCCAACCTGTTCCAACCCATTTCAACGCAAACTGATTTAAGTTTGCTGAAATGCTCAACTTGCGCTGCTCCATGTTACCAAGAAATGGATATCGGTATCAGCTATTTTTCACATGTTGAGGAAGCTGCTGCAAGTTCTTCTTTGCATGCCTTCTGTCTATCGATGCCAAGGCAAAGTGATACAGGTAGCTCCACCGAAGAATCTGAAAGTAGTGAACGCGGTTTTACAGACAACATGAATGTTTTATACATTCCATCTAGTGAAAATGAAAGTGACCACATTATTGATGAAGAAGATGATAAAGAGAACATATCTCCAGTTGACGAAGATAAGTTTCTAATTTTTCGCTCTTGTTTGTTTAACCTTTTCAAAAAATGTTTGGCCGAAATGCAATGTTGTACTCCAGCTGAAATTAAATACACTTCTTTCAAAGGATCAATGATAATTGTAAAATTAGTTTGTCAAAACCATCACACAATCGTCTGGAAATCTCAACTGTTGATTAAAGATGTCCCGATAGGAAATCTGTTGTTGGCTGCAGCTACCTTGTACAGTGGCAATACTTATACAACTTTATCAGAAATAAGTGATTCTTTGAATTTGCACTTACTCTCCAAAACTGAATTCTATTCCATTCAGAAAATGTATCTACTGCCATCAATCAGCCAAATGTGGAATTCGGAGCAAAATATGCTCTTTGAACGCGAGTGCTTTAATTTCATTGATTGAGTTTCAAACTAAAAAAAGTGTTATCTCAGATGTTAACTCATTTTGAGATTACTGTATGCTGTTGTAATAATATTTTGTCTCACATTGGACTGTAATATCTAAAAATGAAAAGTAAGTAAATTTCAAAAATGTTCAGTTATTTTACTACATTCTTCCTGCCTTAAGAAGTTTGCACTGGTCCACATCTGAACAAAGTATTAGTTCGAGTTAATGCTTTGCAAACAGTTGAAGGTGCTGGCTTGATAATAATGTTCGTTTGAATCGAAACATGCATACTAATAAATGTATGGAAATTCGAAGTTTCTTTCTCCAAATTTTTTAGGATACAGAAACAACAGTGATCTAGTTTTAGCTGGCGATGGTCGATGTGACAGTCCTAGCCATTCGGCTACTTATGGAACCTACACCCTTATGGATACCAAATGCAACAAGATCTTGGCATTTAACGTGGTGGAAGTGACAGAGGTTAAAAACAGTTACAACATGGAGAACGCAGGAATGATCCGCTGTTTAGATGATATCCAGGTAAATAACTAAATACCAACTTCATGTAAAACATGATCCCACAATACGTGTTGTAGGAACTGACAAGATGCTTCATAGTCTTTATATATTACTCTTATTCTCGACAGTGTGGCACATATTTGCAGTATGCTTCTGCCTTATAAGCATTGTGCGTCTTTGATGCAGCTAGTTTTGGAGATACGTAAAAGTTCGCTGTTACGGGATTTTTTACTAATTTGATCGAAACCGGTTTTTGTGTGACAGGAGTGATAAGAGCAATGCCTGCAAGCTTTTGTAATGTGTTTCTTGGCTGGAACAGCGTAGCGATCAACGACATTGTTTTAGGTGTAGGAGATCTCTGGTTGGAATCCCGGGCCATTGGAATCGAACAGAGTATTACAAACGTTTTTTTGTCTCCGAGATCAGCCCCGCGAACTCGCTACACACTTGGGCGTAATCCTGATAGTATAGTGAAGATTAGATTTTTGTATATTGTTACTCTATTTAAAAAGCTGGAAGTGAAGATTGCTACCATAGCTACTGATCGCCATCTTCAAGCTGCGAAAACAATTAAGTCATTGTATCCACACATCAATCATCAGTTCGACGTTTGGCCTATGACAAAAGCAATCACCAAAAGGCTCAATTCGGCAAGCAAGTCCAAAGGAAATGAAGATCTGCAACCATGGATTAGATCTATTGCCAATCACTTTTGATGGTACACAGAAACTTGCAACAAAGATGCTAAGCTGCTAAAAGTATGTGTGCTATGTAAATTTTGCCTTAAGCTGTGCTACCTTTCAAAGTGAACGTGTTAAAAGTATAGTTTTATTGAAGTCGCATTTTTATAAGTTGCCATTTACTACAAAGAATATCAGCGCAAGAGATCTCTGTCGGCCATTCGTTGTATTAATAACGCTTCCGTCGCTTTCGCTTTATAGCAAGGTAATTACAAAGAATTAATCAATTCGAGTATATTTTCCTGATTTGTTGTCTACGCTACGTATGAAGCTAATCATCGAGTTCAGTCTTTCAGTTGCTGAGGATATTGTTTTCATGCTAATGCCACCGGTTAATCTTGCAAGATATGAAAATCAATGTTATCTTCTTCACATTCGATGGGTATCCATTCTTCACCATATCACCAACCAGCATCAGTGGATGAGTGACTCCGGATATAGTCGATGTGCTCATGAACCGTTAACCGATCTGCAGCAACGCACTAAGGCTTGGTTGAATCCTGGAAGTTCCGCACACCGTGCTCTTCAAAACATTGTTTTGGACAAACGCTTTTTACAAAATATGGACAGGGTAAGAATATTATGTGACTGTCATGCTTGCAAATGAATCCCTTCAGCAGAAATACGACAGTCAGCATATCCACTGGCTGGTTTTTGCTTCTCATATTTTGAAGTTCTATCTTCGGGTTTGTTATCAATGATCTTTGGGTTTGTTATCGATGAAAATAATCAGAAAACAGCATTCCTATATCTACATTTCGCAGTATATTGGCATAGGTTGAAGATCAAAGTAAGAACTCCAGGCTTCCGAGTTTTAGGATTGCGGTATTGTATTTTCATCACAATTGCACACCTTCCTTGAGATTAATGCTAACAGCATAAGTTCTTAAGCTCAGTTGCTAAGCACACCGGTCGTTAGCTCAGTTTCTAAGCGCCTTTAGCTCAGTTGCTAATTGCACACGCTAGCGGTGCGGGAGGTCTGGGGTTCGATTCCCGGTTTGGTCAAATTAGAACAGTCTCGCCAACAGCTCACCACCGCTGCGACGTTTCTGCGGGGCTGTGTAGCCCAGATGCTAAGCCGCGGAGTTGGGTCCTACCACTCGTTACACGCTTTGGCGTGATACCGCGAGTATAATGAAGATTTGATTTTTGATTTTGAAGTTCTTTAACTTACATCGTTTTGATATCGCCACCTCTCACCATGAACAACCGTATTTTCAGGTAACGAAGTTTTGTCACATCGGGTCATTGGAATGCTACCATAACATGCTCTTGAAATATGTTCCTAAACGGTTCACTTTCAGTTATGAAGGTTTGTACTTCGGTTAACTTTGTAAATTGATTTAGATTATTTTGCATTCAATCGCAACATTTTTTGCGGAATTTGAGGTAGATACATATCTCCATTTTTTAATGCTTCATACTGTCTACTGAGCGCTTCACGATACCAGCTATCAATTTGAATTTGGTACATTGCTCGTTTTGTACAGCACAACATTAAAGCCAACTGTCGGAATTGGGGTTTGATATTTTGTAACGTGTTTTGTAGGAATGGTGGCAAGGACAATGTTGGCAGCACTTGACAATAACATAAATGCATCCTTGGAGCAAAAAGAAACTCGTGATGGCAGAAAATGTTGGAAGGTGCAGTGGTCGAAAAGGTGCCAGAGCTTTGTTGCCAAAGTAGTTTCGAAGCCAAAAGATTATTCATTTCGAGCTGATCTGATGAATTTTACCGTAGCTTATCTGAACAAAGTTAAATGTGGAACTAATACAGGTAGTGCTACATTGAAACAATCTAGCGATGTTGCGTCATTTATGTAATGTGTGTGTATGGTAATACGTTTTTGTGCGGTTGGCTTTTTCATAGAATGCCTTCCGTTTTGCCGCGGTTAGTTCGCTACACCAGGCCGAACCCAGTCATTCGCCACCACCAGGTTAACCCATTCTCGGATGACTACCAATGCACCACCTACCTCGGTCGGTGCAACTCCAGTACTCGGCTAGCTTCCGTGTTGCAAGTGCGATGTTATTCTTGAAGTCTGAGTTAAAATCTAAAAACAGATAGAGGCGTACAGGTTTTTAAATGCTTCCAGTGCTACCCACCTTTGCTGTTAAATTTTATTTTTTTTAACAGAAATTTCTATCCGAAATGAATACTGCGTGAATACCGCCATTACATCCGAAATAACAGTACCTGCATTGGCGACACGATCTACTGGCCTGGGAGAAAAACCACCTACCTCTGACGCTGTTCAACAGCACATATCTCGCTTCCGATAGCGTCTATAAATCTGTTTGTTGCTCGCACTTGTTATTAAATCATGTGAGCGATGTTATTAGTGCATTTCATTTATGGGCTCTCTAAGCTAGCTGAGTGGGATAATACTTTTTACAACCTATTGTAGCCTATTGTCGGCAACGTGGCGCAGTGGTTTGGAGCGTCGTTTTTACGACGGCCATGATCGGAAGGTTAATGGTTCAACTCCCAACCTAGTCTCGTTGTTGCGTCCTTGGATAAGATGTTTCACGATGATTTTCTCTGCTTGGTGGAATTTAGCAAGCAGCAAATTAAAGAAGTCAGACACAAAATTCAACTAGAGAACTCGGAAACAAAGGCAACTCCTAAGCGAGTCTGGATTTGTCCTCAGCATACACTGTAAACCAAAATGGGTAGTGACAACCCAAAAAACTTGAGTAATAAATTGGGTAGACTCGCTGAGACACCCAACTTATTTAATCGTTTTACCCAATTCATGTACCCAAAAGTGCCAAAACCAACCCAAAAAAACGAAAGTGGGTTAAGTCATTATTAAGACCCAGTTGTGGGTCTTGGGAATTTAAGATCTACATTACGTCTTTACTTGCGCCTATTACGACTGTTCTGCATTATTCCCTATTCGCATTTCTTTCCTCAGCTGATTCATATGTACAATTTCCTGATTCATATATAAAACAACAAATGATGAATAATTTTTCTTTAGTGGCATTTACGCAAGTACGTCATTTTGGGAGTTTAATACCCAATATTTTTTCAATTTATAAATTTGTTTTTCTTCTTATAAATGGTTAGTAACAATGCGATAGTAAACCACGTGGCAAATCAAATTTCTATTTGAGATTTTTGAAGATGGCAAGCATTTAGCTATGGAAAACATCGTTACTAGCCATCTAAAAATTATTTTGTGCTTTCCTCAACCGTTTAATGGGAATTTATATGTAAACAAGAATTATGCATGGATACAGAAATCCAACGAGCGGGTGGCTCGCAACAATTGGACATCTGGACTGGACAATTTTGAATGATATTTGCACTGCTGGGAGTAGAATGCTGCTTCGTATCTCAATATTGATACCCCTAATTGCACCATTAGTTAAAACAGAACCGGCCGAAAGTAAACCTTTTGTAATTTTACAGTAAAACCGGCTGGCAGAAAATTTGAATCCCTCCACTGCTTATAGCATTTCCATTTTAGGTTTCACCCAAGAAAGAATTTAAATTTTTAACTTGTTGGGTAATAATTAGCTAAGCCCAATAATCTCCGGCGATGGACTAATTTACTTGAGTACGTAGAATTAAGAGTTGGGCAAAAATTAAAACAACCCAATTATGTTTTCGAAAGTTTTGGGGTTTGGTTAATTTTCACCCAAATATGTTTACGCTTACCCAAGTAAATTTTTTGGGTTTAGCTTTTGAATCAATATTTTTTCGCGCTCTTGGGTAAAAACGTTTTTGCCCAATATTTTTGGGTACTGCATCATAAATAATTGGGTATTGGGCACTTTCACCCACTTTTACGGACTTTTACTACCCAAAAAGATTTGCAGTGTAGCGCCTCCACCACTTTCTCGTGATAGGAGGATAAAGATGAAGAATCAATCACTTAAAAATAATGTAACCATGCTTTTGGAGAGAGGGCGCTAGATTGACTTTATTAGACGTCACAGTAGTTTGAAGGCCCGGAAAACTTTTCAAACACAAGAAACAGAAGCAAAGGCCGAAAATGGGTTACAGCGGCAAAACCACATACGTTAAAACATGCATGAGTTACAGTAGAAGTAAATGAAGCTGTTGAAATAAAAAAGCCTGGTCGCTGCACCTCAAAATAGCAGCGGTATAATTTTTTTAAAAATTACGTAACAGATTTAGAAGACTGCTTGGCTTCTATGTTGATTGCTTTCAGGTCACACTTAAGCAGGGAATGGTGTTCAAAGCAGTCTGCAATGTATACACCGAAGCATGTTTTTCAATCATGCTTTACGTTTCGCTCAAATTAAATAAAAGTGGCTAGCTAGTGCAATCGAAAGAATGCTTGTGCAAACTTGCATTATAAAGCACAGTTGTAAACAGCTTAAAATGTCATTCTACAATAATTTATAGTATTTAGGAAGCCGCAAAAACTTGAAATTCATGAAATCCTTCATAGTGACCACTTGGTTCAGGAAAATTGCTTCGTATTTTTTTCACAGCACAGGATGGAATTAATTTTCTCTTCCCAGTTTTCCATACATCCAAAAGATATTACTTCTATATGCAGCAAACCGATACATTCTGAAAAAACAGACAGCATGACACTGCTTCGCAAAAATAACTATAAGGTTCAGTTTCAGACTAAATGCGTTAAAAGACAAAGTGCAGTTCAAGCAATCGAAATGGCTATATCATTATGTATGAAACTAGGCAGAACAGCTTTTCTATGTTGTTTGAGACAGAGTCGCAGAAGTTAATTTGTTCAAACTGTCAAAGAAGTGCTTACTTTTTTTTGACCACACATGAAGCAAGGCAGCACAGCTTTTCTATGTTGTTGGAGACAGGGTCGCAGAGGTTAATTTTTTAAAACTGTCAAACAACAGCTTACTTTTTTTGACTATCTCAATAAGCCTAGCTTGCTAACCGCGTAGCGTTGAAGAGCGATTGGCAAAAGTTGAACAAATAAGTTTATGCATAGACTACATTGCTTTTACCTAGTAGTAGCCTAATAGAATCATCAGTCATCACTAATCATATACTTTAATTATATAATTTTTCGTACCTGTTGCTAATTTCGTTTTCCAGGTTCTCAGCGACAGCATCTTCGATGGCAGTTATTAAAACTTCAAGAACCTCTTTGTCCAGGCATATCTTTTTGAAAGAGTTAACTTTAGTTATGCACTTATAGGTATTTTTTATCTTTCAATGAAGTTCTTTTCCCATGTCGTGGCAACATGCATTTTCATGCGTGGACGGCATAATTACAGCATTTCCCGCAACTACACCTGTCCAAGTTTGTTGGTACAGCAGGCCTAGTCATGCACGAGAAACCATGCAGCCCTGCTTTAAAATCATTGCTTTTTTTAGCCGCAGGCCTAATCTCGTGCTCTTCCAGCATTGGTTCAGATAAAAACCCTTCTCTTGTCGTATTCTTATTAACCTGCATTTGCATTATTTCTACTTCTTAAAATCAATCAGAACAGAGCAAAAAATGTGCCAACGGCAAACCTGCTGCAGGTAACTCGATGTTATCTCTATCTTAGGATCTCAGCGCATTGCTAGCATTTAGCAGTTGCCACCCAATGATGTCATAGGCTCTCTTACGCCACCTATCACTATTTTTTAAAATTACGATTGCTGCCTTAGCAAAATCTTTTCGTCACATTAAAGCTGGGAAAATGTTTTTGGTAACATAATGCTTTTTTTAACTCTTTATCTGTTGCCACCGAACTTCCCCTTTACTTAAGGACGTTGCTAACCGCTTGCCTGGCGTCTTCAAAAGATTTTTCTCGATCATCTTTCGCATAAACGACTCGACCTGTATCAACCTGGGTTTGACTCTCTGCGTGAATTCACAGCGCATGAACTAAGCGTGATGACGAGTCCTTTGCAAAAACGATCAAACTGAAAAATCACGTGATCATAGAGCTGCAACTGGGCGTGGCTCTGCGGTAAGAGTTTGTTCTGCGGTTGTGAGTTCCGCAAAATTACCACTTAACAGTGAGAATGTTAAACGTGGCCGCTCCAACTCGGGCGAGACTCAAAACTCGGGAAGACCCAACCTTATTTGTTTCGTATGCAACGATCCTAAATTAAAACATTATTTGGGCGAATGCAAAAAGTTGACTTTAACCACTGAAAATAAACGCCGAGCAGTTGTCGACGCTGGATGATGTTTTAACTGCTTGTCAACCGATCATTTTGCCAAAAATTGTCCAAAAGGATCGAAATGGAAATTGTGTGGGCTTGAGTCAAAAAATAAACATGCTGCTGCGTTACACAGTGTGTTTGCGCAGTCTGGCTGTAATGACTTTGGGGCCGCTAATGTTGGACGCGCTGAAGTTTCTCACTTCAGTGACACAGAAGGGTATTAAGCGTCTGATGACAATGAACCTCCTACTGTGCGGAAATTGGCTCCTAATAACTGTTCGACTGTATTATTGCGAACTTGCGCTGTCAGAGTTTTCAATCCTGATACCAATAAGTGCACGTTAGCTTACGCTCAGCATGACACTGCTTCTCGAGCAACACTTATTTCTGAGCAATTAAAAAATGAATTGGGGCTAAACATTATAAAAAGTCGTAAGGTTAAAATTCGAACCTTGGCTGAGCAAACCTCGAAGAGTAGTGGTCGCACTATAGCTTTAAACTACAATCTCTTGCCCCTGATGAAGTTTTTGCTGTTAATAATGCGCTTGTTGTTCCTAATTTTGAAGAAGATGAAAAAATCCTTCCTCATGCAGTAAATGTTAAAAATAGTAGTAGTAGTGTTTTTTATTTCCGCACCGTCATTACAATCAAAGAATGCGATAAAAGTAAGGAAAAGATATAACGCGGCACAGGAAAAGGGAAGAGGCGACAAGACGATTAACGTTATGGCATGCAGTTAGGAGAAGAGGAGTTAACAGAATACAGGAGTGGGCATGGTTGCAACACCCAGGTCGGGAGCAGAAATTTCGAAAAAAAATAAAAGAATAAAGTAAAGGCGATAAAAAACGACGGTCAGACAAAAAAAGACAACAGAAGCATCGCAGCTACCAACACCGCTATGTTATAATGCAAGGGTAGGAAACATAACAGTGGGTGGTCTACTATGAATGGATGAATAGTACTAGATAGAAAAATATCAGATGGTAACGATAACAACTGATGGCCTTTTTGGATGCAATCAAATCGAAGTCCAAATGAATTGAATAAGATAAAACAAATCTTTTTCAAAATTAGTATGCTGTTTGCTGAAAGTGAATCAAATTATCCTCAGATGTTCATAAAATCCAACCAATCAACACTATGAAAAAATAGAAACATTTAATAGAGTAAGATGTAGAGATTAAAATTCCAAAACAGAATACTGCATTGCCAATCTCAACACAGTAACGAGATACCTTACAAACAACTTTTCACAATGCAGGTGGAAATCACGCGATCATCATTTTAAAAAAATGTAGATAAAAATAGAGGTGTTTTTAATTTTTTATATATGTAGATAAAAATAAGAACAAAAGAAAAAAATAATTACGAAATAATGGTTCCTGGAGGTTTTAGACACGGATAGCTCCTGCCATCTTAATCCACGTAAGCTTTAAAAAAAACAAAAACAGACAATAAGCCTTATAAATCAATTCCCAAGACCAAGTGCAGAGAAGATAACAGGGGACAGAAGACCAATTCAGATCTGCACGTTTGCTGCTGAGGAGCGCTGAGACGATCTAAGGTAATAGGGAGAGAATAGACCAATTCAGGATTGCGCGCTTGCTGCAGAGGAGCGCTGAAGTACTGTGCAGAGGTAAGACCTGAAAGCAAAAAAGAGAGCAGTTAACTGTTCTAGGCATGTGATGAAGAAGGGCGGGGAGGTGTTTCAATAACTATAAAGGAACTGGGTAATTTAACAGTAGGGGTGGAGCGGTTACGGTCAGAGGCACAGCAATAGCTGGTCGCAAGTTAATAGGCACTCGAGAGGTGTTGCTTCAATTTTCGTTTGAAGGCGCATAGAGACTGGGGTTTTCTAATGAGAAGGGGAACAGAATTCCATATTTTTGGTCCAATATACCTGATTGATTGTTGACTAACAGTATTACGACAGAAGTAAGGAATTAAGGGGCTATTTCTTCGAGTAAGAATTGAAGAGGTTTTGGATTGGAAAATATGATCAAAGGCTGGTGGAATGGAGTGGTTATGATATCTAAACATAAAGACCGCCACTTCATGTTTAAAAATATCCTCTGTAGTCAACACACCGTGTTCCTTCATCAGTGGCAAAACGTTTTCCTTACTTGAAAGATTCAAGGTCATTCTTATAAATTTATTACAGATGTTTTGGAGTTGACTACTTATAATCGCATTACCAACAAACCAGTTTATGATGCCGTAAAATTCCCACTATTTAAAGCACTTCAAGGGTGTAAAAATTCCCACTATTTCTAACCGAAAAACAATTGATATTTTAATTGGGCAAAGCGATAAAAGCCTGCTTGCTGTCATTGAAGAACGTGAAAGCTTGAACGCCGAAGAACCGAACTGCGTTCTTACTAGACTCAAACCTATAGCCAGTGGAGGCCAGGTTAAGCATGAATCTCCGGCTATTAACTCTTTAAAGGCTCAGGTTCACGAAACTGGCGACTTGTGCCGATGTAAGCAGCTTGAGAGGAAAGTTTCAAGTTTGAAACAAACCTGGAGAGAGCTCGAGTTGGAGGATGAGGTCGTTCAGTCGTCCCGAACTGAAGTAAAAGTTAGAGAACTGGTGGAGGCTAAGGTGAAAGTGGTGGAAGGTCGCTACGAAATACCTATGCCTTTGAAATGTGAAGTAATTGAAAAATTACCTAATAACTGTGCTAGTGCAGTGGGGCACACTGAATCTTTGCGGCGAAGTGTGTTGAAAAACGTTGAAACGTTTTCAGATAATGCTTCGACATTTGAAGTAGCTGCTTACCTGCTCCCCTAGTTACTTAACTCTAATGAATTTGTGAATTCCCTTCGGAAAAAGAATCTAAATTGGGTAAATATTCCACCCTATGCCCCGAGTCAAGGTGGAAGCTGGAATCACTTGTCAAACTCTTCAAAGGGGTTATGAATCGGGTTATGGGTGAGGTACGGCGTCGACCTAATTTAATTCAATTACAAACTTTTTTCTCAGACACTGTTCGATTTGTCAATAAACGCCCTCTGACGTCGGTAAACAGTGAACCTAATGATTTGGCACCTTTGACACCGTCGTGTTTTCGGGGGCAGCAGCTTTCGCTTTACACGCCCATCAGTGCATTTCACGACAGGGAAGATTTAAGACAAGATTATTTGTTTAACTCCTCGTTGGCACACAAGTTCTGGCTGTTGTGGATGCAGAGTTATCTTCCTACTTAGCAGGGCCATAGCAAATGGCGTGTTCACCGGGACAATTTAGAGCCGGGTCAACTGGTTTTGGTGGGAGACGCTGAAGATCTTGCTAAACGTGGCGTTCATCGCCTGGGAAGAATTCATGCTGTCCACCCACAAACAAGGAAAGAAAATCGTTCGCTGGGTCACTATTGCAGTACTTAAAAATACGGGTTCTGGTGAAATCGAATATGTTTTACGAGATGTTGCCAAAATAGCACCTATTTAAACTGTGTTTGTTTCTTTCAAGTGTTTATTTCTTATGTTTTACGTTAATAAAAGTTTTTCGCAGGACAATTATGAAATACACCGAGGGAGATCGCGCTTCTGTTTTATCATTGTTATTGCCAATTAAGAATCACCACTTTGTGTTTACATCGCCGCTCTGTCTCATATTTTGTGTTTCTGTGTTTAAAACGTCACTTTGTGTTTTGTTTTAAAGAGGCCGCTTTATGTTCCAGCACGGCGTTGCTATAAATTTAATATCAAGCTTAACTTTAGTGGGTTTCGAACTCGCACTTTTATATTATTCTACTTCACTCTATACTGGCATTTAGATTGTAAAGTTTTCATCGAAGACGCCGAATGCATTGCGCTGCAATGTAATTTCCCAGTTTCCTTTGCGTTTTAAACCTTAAACAGCAAGTCACTAATTGAACAGGTACACCGGTTGTTGGGATTAGCAATGATTTGATACCGAATTACACGTGCACTTCGAAGACTTTGGAGTTCCCCCTGAGCAACAATATCTTTTTGTGTGACGAAGCTAGATTCTACCCACGATAACACCAGACACGGACGTAAGGGCGGTTTCCTAACAAGGACTTCATTCTTCCACATCTGGCCTACCGACTAGAGAAGTTCCTCACCCCTGGAATTGGGTGTAGCTATAAACTTTGAAAAGGGGTTAGGGCTGAAGGGGAGCTGAAAAATATTTAGACTGGGTTCCAGCCCGCACCTTCCAACGCCCTTGAATGTGACAATTCATTCGCAAGCAAAAAATAATTTATCTAAAAACAGCGAATGCAAGTATGCAAAAGTACTAAACCGGAGATACAAGATTGCCCATATCAATTCAATGTGATGCAAGATGAAAAACGCATCGGGAGGCGCTGTTTGAGAACATCACTAATCACGAGAACAGGCGTGGGTTCGGTAGATTAGCTTGAAATCTCAAGAGTTGGATTCAAAAGTAAACACTAATTCATAACATTTTGTTTCATCACTTTTCAAAGGCTTAAAAGTTAGGCAAAAGTAAGCACAGAAGTGCGCAAGGTACTTTTTTAAAGTACCGGCGGTACCGGTACTCGGTGCTTGAAAATCAGAAGTACCGCGGTACAACTGCGGTACTTTTATCGGTACTTCTCAAAAAAGTTCCAAAAAGAAAGTACTACACTATAGTTGGTTGATTTTTTAATTAAAACTGTACAGTTTCATAATAATTAAACCTATAGTTAGTAGTTAGCTAAATCTAAATTACTCAATCCCTTTCAGTGCCACGCCTTTTTTCAATTGTGTTTTTGCCTGTGCCACGCGTATTTTACAAAAAACGCTTTTTTTTTAAATGATCTTATGCCGGTCTATGTAAAGCTAATATAATTTATGTTTGAAATCAAACATATTTATAAAGAACATGTCACGTACGTAATCAATGACGTAATTTTACGTCATGTATGACGTCATAATGTTGATTTCCATAAAACGCTCGTTGTATTACAGTATGATTGACTGAATTTTTATATTTTTTTTGACTAATATAGACTCGCATCTTAGTTCTTTGGATACTTGCTTTGTCTGGCATCAATAACTTGCTGTGATGTGCTGATGACGTCAGCGAGGTTTATGCAGTGTTCACGCAAGATTTTTGATAAACAATTTATTGTGTATGCGAAGCTAAGGTATTTCTTTGAATGCTTACACACTACGCATTCTTTGTTACCAAATCATCAACTACCTTATCAGTTCACGGATGACATCATCAGTTCATTGATGGTGGGGATGGGCAATGTCGAACATTTGACTGTTCCGGAACAAAACCGAATCCGGAGCACCGAATTTTTTCGAAGAAGTTCAAAATTCCGCTCAAATTCTTGTGAAGAGCAAAAAAGAAAGGTCATCACATCCGAAGAAGTCCAAAATTCCGCTCAAATCTCTCCAAATATTTTCCAGTCAGCCTGGACCTCAGCGCTGTCAGTCCTGCTGAGGTCAGATATTCAGATAAGTAAAATTTTATCCGAACCCAAGTCTTCCGGCAAATAAAATTTTGCGTATGGAATACTTTGGGATTCGAATCACACCGGATTTGGTGTTCCACATTGCCCATCCCTAATTGATGGCATCACCAAATGCCATTTTACAGCTCTTTTACTCCTGGTTTGGTTCCACATCTTTTGTTTGAAATTACCAATTTCATTTGAACTCACTCAACAAACATATCATTACCACTACTTCACATTTGTGCGAAAATCATTGAAACATTTTTCCAAATGTAATCATGGCTTTCAAGGACCAGCGGTGCAGTGGAAGCGTGCTTCTTTTCTGAGCTCTCTTTTGTAACATACTCGGCAACGTTTTTGGGGAAATCTCTTCTTTTTTGTCGCTGGTACTTCGTCGATGAAATGCTTCCCAAACACACGAAGGAAGTAGTGTACTGTGCGCAATCGAGGCCGCAAGTGGAGGGGGAGGGAAATGGAGTGAGGTGGAGTGAAGTGGAGGGAGGTGAAAGGGAGGTGCAAGGGAGGTGGAGGTAGGTGAAGGGAGGTGCAAGGTAGGTGGAGGGAGGTGCAAGGTAGGTGGAGGGGAGATGGAGGGAGGTGGAGGGTGGAATTTTTTTTTGGCGACAGACAAGTTCTGACATGTCGAAAACAAAGAAAAAAAAAGGTGTATAAAAAGAGCTGATATTTGAAACTTCATTCAAACAAAAAAATGGAGACGTATACCGAAATGGCTGATCAACTCGAGAGACAAGCTGAAGAAATTGTTCCAGTCGATGCTCAACCGTATACCTCGTGTTACGAAGCGCTGCATGAGAATCAAGATTTACTAGAGAGAGCGCGATCTATGCAAGCGATGGCCAGGGGTATAAGAGAAAAATTTGCTCACATCGTTTCATCCGGATTTGGTATCCCAAGTGAATGCCCAAACATGAGAAAAGCAATCGTCACAATCCGTAAGGGAAAAGTATCGTTTTCCTCGGAGCAACTGCTGCGGTCTATCAAACTGCTTCTGGAGGACGTGCCTTACATTGCGTTCAAGTCACCCAAAGGTTTGCTCCCTTACGTCACTGTCTTGTTTTGGGTTAAAGAAGAAAACGACGAAAACTGTGATGTAATGAAACAAGTCGAGACTATGAGGAGGGAAGTGGCGGTGGATGGACTCCAAATGAAGTTTGACGTAGATGCTGTTCTTGCTCCTACGCGATATGTACTCTATCTATATGAAAAGAGCTCTGGCTTTGAACTTTCGAAAGCAGGTCTTTCAGAAAAAGAAGAAAAGCAATTTAACGCGATCCTAAATCTAATCCTGGACCCACGAAGAAGAAAAATTCAACAGATTCCAGTGAAGAGGCCCTGTCGTTTGAATGAATCGACTCCTATCACGAAGAGAAAAAGAGATGACGGATGCGCTTAATATTTTCTTTCTTGAATGTTTTTTTTTTTTTTTGCCTGTGCAACTTTACCAATAAAACAGACCACATGATTCTCTTGTATTTGTGTTTTATTGTCTATGTGCAGAAAATTCTTCAGTAATTCAAAAATCCAGCAAAATAATTATGCAGTAATTCGAAAATCAAGCGAAATAATTATGCAGTAATTCGAAAATCAAGCGAAATAATTATGCAGTAATTCAAAAAAGACCAGCTAAGCCAGCGAGAGTCAACAGCAAAACCGGTAAATGGGTTCGAACGTTACGCAAGACATGTGCCCTGTGGTGTTAGGATAAGTTACTATGAAAGAAATTGATCAATCCCATAGTCGATTTTGACATTGAAATTATGTTGTATAAACTTTTCGATCATTTGATCATTTTTAACCACATTCGACGTAAAAGGCGACAAAATTTTTTTCATGGATACATTACGACATCTGTACAAAATATAATATACACAATAATGTCCACAAACAACCGATAAAGGATTTTGAATCGATTTAGAGTTACATGACCAAGTAGTTGCGTTTTCATTCATAAAAGAATCAAAATTGTAAAATTCAGGATTCAGTCCATAGCTGTCCATAAATTCTCCTCGCTTGTTTTCATCAAAATACACGGCAATCCAATGCTCTCCTCTTCTCCAACTCGGATCGGTGTTCAAAACGAATGCGCTCGGATAAGATATCGAGGCAGGTAATCGATCGCGAGGACATACTTCTTTGAAAACGTGTTTGGTATAGGGGTCTTGAGTTAAAATTCTCTCAATTTGATCGGAATTCATGCGTTGTAGTCAAAAACGACGTTGCGTGACTTGTCGATTTGCAATAAGTTGTCAAATTCAGCGTAGATAACTGCGTTAACAGTAGCAGGTAGAGCTTGAGCAAAGTGAACTTCCAGTCGTAAGTTTCCGTTTTTAACCAGTTCAAAATTTTCGCCGCAAGATCCTAAATCTGGTGTTAGGTCAAAAGCAAACAAGGCGTTTCCACCTTTAAAATCGTCTTTAGTCAAATCTATTCCTTCGTCTAAATAATATTGTCCTGTTTCCGTGTACAGCGACAAAAAGCTGCGAATGAATCGTCGGCCGGCAAAATCAGGCTGCAAAGGACGGGAAGGTATTTGCTCTCCATCTTTGTACAAAGCTATGAAATTGATGTTGTTGTGTTTAAAGTTGAAGGGGTTTTTACCAATCACTCCATTGTAGGCGTCGTTGTCCACAAATCCAATCACGACTCTTTTAGGTAACTGTCCCAAAAACAAGTTTTCCTTGATCGCAGTAAGATTCCCTTGTGGAATGGTAAAGGATTTGACTTCTACTCTTCGAAGAGGATACTTTGCCGAGCCCAGTTGCAGGGCTTTGATGTGTCCCATGCGCACAGCATCGCTAGGCTTCACTTTCCGACAGTACAAGCTAACATCTTTCAAAGAAACTTTGAAATTTCCCTCTCCTTGCAAACAAAAAGTGCTCTTGGATCGAATGAATCGTAGCTTCATCTCCACACCGTTTAACAGATAACGGTTTTGAAAACACATGTCCAAATGGATCTTTCCTAGCATATCCATTTCGTGACTTCCAGCAGCTTCTAATTTTCGCACAGTAAACCCAGCATTGGCCTCTGCTGTTGAATCAAAATGCTCAGGGGTGTCTTTAATCCATTTGTTGCCGAGGAGTTGGGACTGCTTTGCCTCTTTTCCGAAGCTCAACAACGTCTCGATATACGCTCGATATGCATAAGTATTGTTCGATTGAGTAATCAGAGTATTGTTTAAACTGAGATCTACTTGAGACCAGAGACTGTGAAGAAAATTCGTGATTGGCGCTATGTTTGCACCATCTGCAAGATTTGAACCGTCTTCGTTCACCACAGCAGCCCGTACGTATAGAAACGTGTTGGCCAAGTCAATATAGTAATCACCTTCCTCAGAAATGACAAACTCCACTGGACTATTCTCCGAAAGAATCGACGTAGGCCGATGCTCAACAACCCTTCCATGGTCTACCGAGGTTTGAGTGGCTGGAAGAGCAAATAGATCGAGTTCGCTTTTTAATCCTTCACAAGAGGCCGGATGAATGAGACTTGCCATTTAACCGAAAATGTCTTTTGATCTTGTTGAAGATTTTTTAGATCTTTTTATAGCTGACTGCCTTTTTCGTCTACGTTTCAATGGAGGCTGAACGGGTTCCCCAGGTGGTGGAGGAGCGGCTATGCGTTTCAGAAGGTTGACGCCACTTTGCTTGGCTCGATGGATCGCCGCTTTTTTTAAATTTTTACCTTGCAGCGCATCTGAAGCAAGCTCGGCTCCTGAGCGTAGCACTTCTTTTCCCACTGTTTTTATCCCGGACTTAATCATTGGTAGAACCGCACGACCAATGGACGAAAACAAACCACCGAGGCCATACCCCCGCTGGAATTGTCTTCCAGAATAATAAGGCATACCCTTTCCGACTTGAGTGACATAGTAGTTTTCGTAATCTTTCGGGTTACAACAGTATTTCACCTTCATCTTTTTTCAAATGTGTTGCAACTTTCTTCTCCGAAAATGCAAAGTGACTGTGACTTTTCCTCTCTCAAACTTTAGTGTGTCACCCTGGTCGTTTCGCAAAGCAATGTGGATGTCACTAAAATTCTTGCGTATTAAAGGGTGATAATGTATTTTTTCAAATCGCTTGTGAATGTAATCTCCATGGGAACCTTCGATAGGGATGGTCATCAGTAAAGGTGTCATGATGTCACCAACAATTCTCGGTTCAATGACGTTACAGTATACAAAGATGGAATAAGTTCCCTGATAAATATCGATTTCTGTGGATGGGTGATATGTCGTAGGACTTGTATATTCCTCAAAGTGAGCACCTAGTAAGTTTGCTAAATCTCTTCCAAAAGTTACTCTTCCTCTAGCCACCTGAACCAGGACTTTGTTCGCAAATTCCTCGTACATCAAACGAACTCGTAAAGTTTCATCCCCATAATATTGTCTTAATCCTTTCATCAATTCATCCACAATATCTTTAGGAGAGCTGTAAAATCCTGGCTTCAAAGTTACACGGACAACGCGACGTTTATATTCATATTTTAACCAGAATTCTCCTTCAGATACATTGTACCAAGTGCGAGGATAACTGATTTCAGCGATTCCAACCTCCCAAGAGCCTTCGAGATGAATCTCCTGGGGAAGCTTGGTCGTATAATCTGATAATGTGTTGTTCGGAAAATGATCAAAGGAGCTATTGCTCGGCAGTGTCATGTAAAACATTTTCTTCGTTTTTTTCTTTGTTAATTGTCGGACTTGGCAGCAGATACCCAAGACAACTCGATAGCAAACTCACCCACAGAGAGGTTTGGTCTGAATCCACACTCAAATTGTAAATGCTCGCAGAAATGATCGCGTAAATTGCAATCACCTGACAGATAAACACAATTTCGGCTCTAGGGACGAACTTTCCGAACAAACACCATTTACTCATACCGAACAATGTTCTCGGCATCAATCCACGAATTAAATTTCTCTGGATACCCCAACCATTTTATAAGAAATTGCTTTTTTCCTGATTTCTTTCTCGAAGATAAAATATTCTCCACTTTGTACACGTCGTTGTCTTTAATTACTTTCTGGAGTTCCTGAAAATAGAACGTTCCTTCAATGTTTTCCCCATCCAGATCCTTTAGCTTATAATAGGGAGGTTTTCCATGTACAGCTTCTGTAATGATGAATAATTCTTCAGACCAGTTTGGGAGGTAGCCTTTTTGGAAGTTTCCTCTTGTTTTGCTGATACGTACATAATCCCCTATACTCAGTTTAGGAGCCTCGATTCTTGAACTATCCGCGTAGAGTGTCAGCCAAACTTTTTCCTGATTTTCGTAACCCACAGAAGCGGGCGTGCGTTTTATGGAACGATGATAAGAGTGATTGTATGAGTGAACTAAATCTTTCAAAACGTCAATGTATTTCTTCGTGTTTTTTGATGTAAAATAACGCCACATACGAGTCTTGATTGTTCGGTTGAAACGTTCTACGATGCTCGCTTTTGTTTCTTCGTTATGAGTTGTAAAAAAGTGTATGTTTCTTGATGACAGCCACCTTTGCAAAAGCTTGTTAGTAAACTCGGATCCTTTGTCGGTTTGCAACGCTCTGGGTTTTCTTTGGGCTTTCTTCAAAATCCGTGCAAAGGCCTCCTTTAAAGATTTACCGTTTTTGTCTTTTAAAAGTTCTACCCACGCAAACTTGGAAAAAACGTCGATGCACGTCAGAAGGTACTTGTAATTTTTGTTTTCTTTTTTGAGAGAAGACAAATCGACAAGATCGGCTTGCCATTGGTCGTCTATGCCGCTCACAATCACTCTTCTTCTTGGAAAACGTCTCCGAGTAGGTTTATGTAGACTATACGTGTCTTGAGTGGACAACCATTTTCTTGCAGGCCTTTTGGATGCTCTTTCTAAACTACCAATGCCACCCAGACTACCCACACGAGCTGGATCGTAGTAAATCAGCGATAGGGTTCCCATTTAAAAGTTCGCCTTTTAAACGCTTTCTTTGTGGGAGAGAGAAACTTATTAGGGGCTTGCAGTGCGTTCAGAGCACCTTGAAATTCTTTCCAACCGTTCAGTCCCGTTGGCTTGCGTTTTCCTACACTTCCAACGATCAGATCCTTTATATTGGAGTTGGGAATCACCTTGTCATCAAAAACAAACTCTCCCGAATCACTCCAACCGATAGTAGAGTTGTCTTTTATAAAGCTGATGAGTTCCTTTGCTTTAGCCTTTTGTTGGGTCGATACGTTCTTTAATATATCATTTTCGGTAAATAGCTTTTTATCCTCAATGCGGACTTTCACAGGTGTGTTTTCCGATTTATCTTTATACGTCATGTAACGCTGCAAGACTTGGTTGTACAATTTTACTTTTTCGCTGGTGGGAATATCGGAACGAGAAATAACAGAATTCATTTCAGCATCTAATTCTGACATGACATTTTGAACGAGGGACTTTTCATGTCGACTGCTTTTCATCATCTCGAACGTTCGCGGTTCAACAAGAACCATCTTCTTGACGTTATTCATTTGTGAGCAATTCCTCCAATTAATCCGGCAATAGCAGGTACTACAGCAGAAAGCAAAGTTGCCAGGAATCCACCTTTTTGGAGAATTTTTCGTTTTCGCCGAAGAGTGATGGACTTTTTGGCGATGTCGCGAATCGGCTTTTTATACTTTTTCAGCTTGGAAACTTCTTTTTTTGAAAGAGGAATGTTCCCTTTTAAAAGGTTATGACAACACTCACACAAACATTTTATTAAATCATCATCCGAGTTTTTTAAAATTCCTTTGACAAGTCCAGGCTTCGCCTTCGACAGCAGTTTTAAAGTGGATGCATGACGCTGCAGACGTGACATTATATCGGAGTATAAACAAAGTTGGTTTCGTCTGGAAAGATTTGAGTTCGCAAACGATACGAGTCCTGGATCTTCTGAGTAAAATCAAACAGCAAATAGCCAAACGGTTTAGATGTGGCGTCTAGAAAAGCTTCTTGCACAACTTTTGGACGCGATGGGTAAGACTGTTTTGCTAAATGAACGATTTGCGATACATCGCGTGGGTTTTTAAAGACAACGATGTAATGGCTATTCAGAGAAATGGTTCGGTTTTCTTTGTTTTGATTAAATAAATTTTGAACGATGTAAATGACACTACAGTTGTAATGATGACTTCCTTTCGTGAATAAGTTTGTTACTGAACGATTGGTTTCATTCATCAAGTCGTCAATGATAATTAATGTTCTTTTTGTCTTGTCAACATTTTCTATATTCGGTAGACCCTCAATAAATTCGACGTTGGGAATGCTTTCGAACTGCGTCTGCCATGCGCCGTAATGCCAATATATTTTTTCTGGAGGAAAGTTTATCATGGCGTCTGCATATTGTAACAATCTAGTTACAAAAACAGTTTTACCACTTCCCGTGGCCCCGGCGATGACGCAGGTAAAAGGGTGTTGAAATCGCACGTCCATCCTAAAACTAACTACCTTTTTTTAAAAAGCAGTCTTTTTTATGACAAAATGACTTTTTTTATTTCGAAAATTTTTGCACGACAAATAGGACAACCTTTATCAGCAACTACCATTGCACAATTCAAACAGCACATAATATGCGAACAAGGCAAAAACAAAGCATTGATGGCTCCAGAATAACAAATTTTACAAGAATTGTCAGGTGATGGGAATTGTTCATCCTGAGAGATCCGTTCTGGAGCTAGTAAACTTGTCTCTTCCGAGGAATTTTTCTCTGTAACGGTTGTGGGACTCGGAGATCTTGAGGATGAGGTACTTGGATCAAAAACTGCAGTTGGATTAAGACTTGTATTTCGTATCAAGAACCCTGCCGAAACAGGTAGACGGAGCTTGGATGTTAATGGTCTAACTAGGTAAGGGATTCCACGATTGACATCATAAACAAAATCGAATCCTTTGTGACTTAGCAAAAATTCGCAATGAGGATAGAACTTTGCGTGTTCTTTCCACGGATTGTCATGATCATTCCACCTTTGTAATCCACCCCCACAGTACCAACACTTGACTTGATCAAAGCGGCCTACGTAATAAAACCCTGCTTCCGCGAGTTGAAATGGATGTAATCCAGGCGAGGAATGCGGCCACCGAACGTTTGAAAAAGTTCCTAGCCTACTTAACAACAATCGAAGGTCCTCTCGATGTGGGGTAGCGCATGGATATAATTCGGTTTCAGAATCTGATCTAAAAAGTGCGTTGCTTGCCATCATCTAAATGCGTTCGCTACAAAACTGCATTTTAAGTACTCTCTCAACCTTTTTTTCCTTTGAAATTTAACTAGCTTTCTAAAAAAATGATTCACACAAGAACAAAACACAGCATAGGCATTTTTTATTACTTTCAACACACCACAAACACAAAGAATTAAATTTTCAACGGTTTTGTGCTAACAGCATCATCCAGGACCAAACGTTTAGGATAAAAATACGATAAACCGGATCGAACTTGCTCATAAGTATACACACTATTATCTTTAACGCGAAAAGATTTGTTAGTACCAAAACCACTGGCTTGATTCTTGATGACGTTGAGGTAGGTTTCGAGGGAAAAAACATTTTGTTTTGTGTTAAGACCTTTGCAAACTTGCTTGGGTTGAGAGCTTTTTCCGTAATAAGTTTTGGAGCAAAGACAGACCATGGCAGTACCCTCCCACTCTGTTTTAAACAACCCGGGGGTGCGTTTGTCATAGCGCTGCTGTTCCAAGCAGCACTCATCAGGCGTCCAGTCCTGAGAAAGACACTTTTTTTCGATCCACTGCTGGCGGTGACGGGGACAAGATTGAGATGGGAGCCAGTGATGGAAATTGGAATAAAATTCATGTCGCTTGGATGGAGAAATGACGTCCTCAAAAGATGGACCGGACAATGCCATGTAGAGTGAGTCGGTGTCCATTTCAAGACATTCGAAATCTTTTTTGTCAACATAATAGCTAAGAAATTCATGGTAAAACTGTAGCATTCGTAATTTTGCATAACCGTAAACGAAAAACCCGATCTGAATGGGGAGTTTGAACTCTATGGATTTTTTATTAAAAGAAACCTCAAAAAAATCTTCATCTAGCTCGTCTAAATCACAAAAATAGGAATCATTCACAGCTCCGGACACTTCACTCGCATTGAAATACTGGACCTTCTTGTGTTTTTCCAAATTGGTAATACACTTACCGTAGCCAGAATTCCCTATGAGCTTCATCAGATTTGCAAGTACGCTCTTATCCGGGTCTCGATCACCAGCTCGGCGGGCCTCTGAAACGCTTTCCCCGAAACCACGAAAACACTGCTTTGGAACATATTCCACAAATTCATAGACTTTTGTCACTACTAGCCCTTGTTCCAAATACCATTTCACAAGAGGAGTAATGAGAAAAATCTTTTTTGCAAAATAACTTCCAATCAGCATTTTACGAGGTTGCGACAAACATTTAGTTTTCTCGGCAAAATCTCGCATCAATGGAGAGATGTCCTCCCGAGATACTTCAGCGTTTTTGAAAATAGGACAAAATTCACTAAATTTCTCCTTCAACGAGTCAGGAGTTTCAATATCGCAAAGCAATACCCCAAACAAAGAACCGTTTTTAACCCCCTCAAGAATGGTATCTGCGTTCAAATTGTACTTGGGTTTGCACAGATCAAGAGATTTTACAATGCGTTGCACGTCCCGGTCTTTTTTCATTCGATGCCACTCGCATTCCCACATTTCCCTAACGTCATACCCCAGACTGCGAAGGTGCTGAGTTCGTTCCTTTGTGTCCTCTCTGAGTTGTTCGATGTCCTTGCCGAAGGGATTCACTTTTTTCAAAACTCCAGCAGCATCTCGATTGACTCCGCAAGTACAACCGTGCCAAATGCATCCGTGAAATTCAAAAATCAAACTCCTCTCACGACAAAACCCATCTACTTTTAACCCCCTTGGACCTATTGTCTTTTCCCCGCCATTAAACATGTGCTTAATCGTAATTCCCTCCTGTCGTGCTACAAACTCAAGCCATTCAAACGCTAGATAACCAAACTTTTGACTCACTCGGGGTTTAAAACCGTCCTCCATTTGATACCGAACAAAATGCCCGATAGGCATGTCTTGCATGATTGCATAAAGATACAAGGCATTTGCATCAAATCCAATGATTGATTTGCAAATCTTTGGCTCGGGAAAGTCTGCTGCGCGCAAAGAAGTAAGATCCTTCTCGTGGTACCTGTGAAAAACAATGCTGGGACCACCAACTAAATTTTCCTTAAACAAAGAATGCAAGTCCCGATTTTGATTGCTGATGAGGGTGAAATACACATCAGGAGGAAGTAAAGAAAAGAGATAGTTTAAAGTAAGCCCAGGAACAGAAATGGCAGATTTGAACATATCCAGCTTTTTGTCTTGAAAAAAAGAAAACGCTTTTTCAACAGCTTGTAAGAAAGGAAAAGTGTCCAGGTTGTTATAGTAAATCAAAAAATCTCTAAGCGTTGTCATCTTTTGCTCTTTCCAAGCACGTTTGCACAAAGCGTACTCTTCGTCAGAAATGTTTGAATTTTTGATAGAAGAATAAAATGCCTCATGCGGGGGAAGAGAAGGATAGTCGAGTTTTTCAAGAGAATCAAGGAATTCGTACGGAAAAAAGAATTTTCTCACCTGCACCCCATATGCCTTGAGAAATTGGTCATAAGAAGTTCCTGCAGCCAGATAATTTTTCATGTCCAAAAATTTTAATTCTTTAGTTTTAATACACATGTAGTCATTGTTTTTCTTGATGGTAAACGTGATCCCGGGGTGAAGAGATTTTAGTAAGTACACCTTCACAACATTAATATCATACTTACCCGAATTAAAACCAAGTACAATGTGCTCCTTCAAAAAATCGTCCAATTTGTTTTTGAGATTAGTGCTCCTGCGATCACCTCTCTCGTCAAGAGCGTCAAGCACAAACTGGTACTTTGGTTTTAAAATCTCGTATGCAGCTCTCGAGATAGTCAGTAAATGCTCGACTTTGCGTCGAACCAACCCTTCAGCACTACCATCATTGACAAAACAGACAGGAGATTGGAAACCGGGGACATTACTGCACAAAGAGACAGAGCAAGGTTCGTGTTTTGCAGTAAAAGCAAGTTTTGAAGAGGGGTTGGGTAGAGAGTCAGAAGAGAAAAAGCTTTCATAGTCAAAGGTAGATCGAAAGGGGTAAAATCTCAAATTTTCTGGCACGCAAATATCAACGTCATCAAGTTCTTCAAATATGCTTTTGGTACTACGATACACTCCACCGGGAAATTTGTGAGTAATCAATGCGTTGCAGGTTTTTTCGTGACGGAGCATGTCCCATTTAGTAGGCCAACATTTACTACATTTTGAACACACAAAGGTTTTGGAATACAAAGAAAAATCTCGAATATAACTAAAATGATTTTCAAAAAGATTAACATACACAGTTGTTGAATAAATTTTTTTGCTTCGCAGTAACAATCTTGCATTTTTTTCCTCCAAATAATACACCATAATATTGCAATGAAAAAGATTTTCAATTTGATCAAGTTCGGCTAAAGTTACTCCAGAAAAGTTGGTCGGCGAAATTTGAAAATAATTACAATAACTACGAAATAAATTTAAAGTTTCTTTTTCTAGTGCTGTAATTTTATTTCCGCGGTGAAGCGCCAAGCAGCGGAACAGACACAGGTTGTCATCGTACATCTTCCCCGTATTGAAGTTTCGAATCAATGCATGAACCCCTGGGTTATCCATCACAAAATTTGCCAAATTTTGACCACAACCGATTGGACAATTAATTCTTTTGGTCAAAAAAAAAGTAATGTTTGTCACCTTGTCCACAACCCACTGACTGTCAGGATTGCGGGTGCTGTGAAAAAGGTCATCATCGGAAATTGACAGTAAAAATTCCATCAAATCCTCAGTACGACTAATTAAACGAGAAGATAACAAAACACGATCTGTTCCGCCGCTTGCATGAAAATAACGGAATTCATTTGACACAAAATTTTTTAAAATGTATCCAAAACTATAATTGATTAAATAGTGACAATTTTCAATTGCCACTATTTTTTCATAAATGTGTTTTCGGCGGTTTTGAAATGAAGTGTTCGTAAGGGAAAAATTAAAACGGTCTTGCACGCTTCCAATGACCTCCCAGTCCAGGATAGCTTTTTGATGTTTTTGAAGCAACCTAAAAAAATTCTTTAAGCACATTGGTTAAAATGAGAAACAATTTTTTTTACCTGGTTACACTATCCTGATCCGCGGGGTTTTGCAAGGGAGGTGGATTGGAAGCAGGGTTGTTGGTACTAAAAAAATATATATACTTCAAGAAAAAAAAATGGATAGGCTTTTTCATGTTTATGAAGCAACGTTTTAAAAAATCTTTATAGGTTAAAACGAGAAACAATTTTTATTTTACCTGGTTACGCTATCCTGATCCGCGGGGTTTTGCAAGGAAGGTGGATGCAAGGGAGGAGAATTGGAAGGGGAGTTGTTGGTACTAAAAAGATATATATTTCAAGAAAAAAAAATAAGACATCAATGGTTTTGGCTTAGAAGCGTTTATTTAAATATGGTACTAGGTGCTGAAGAGTTTTTTTTTTAACTGATGAATTTCTAAACAGACACACACAAAAAAAAAAAAAGGTTAACAAGCGTATCTTACTCGGACTGTTGTTGAGGTGTGGCCAGAATATCACCCAGATAACTCTGAGAAACCGTTGGATAGCCCCTGGAAAAAAAAAAAAATTAAAAAAAAAGTAAGCATGATGGTTTTGCTTGGAAGCAATGTTGAAACTTACATTTGCTCATAGAATTCGTTCAATTCATCATTCAATTGAGTTAGGGTGGGCTCCAACTGTTGTTGTGAACTAAGCAAGAACAATTAAAACAAAATGAAAACATCACTAAAATTCAATTGATATTTTATTTTCTGACTTTTAATTTCTAAGCAGACAAAGTAGTTCATAAAACAATTTAGTTTTCTTTTTACCTCTTTTTGGGGACATTTTCCTTTTCAACTTTTTCCAATATTTGATCAAGTTCTTTTTCTTGACTAAAACATAAAGAAGTGAAAAAATAAAAAACTAAAACGCCGTATAATCAACTTACTCAGTGGAAAGTTTTTCCCAATCATTCTCATTAACAACTCGAGGGGTACTGAAAGAAAAATAAACTTTAAAAAAAAAAACTTGATTTGCAATAAAGGTTAACTTACTTTTTTCGTTTTCTAATTCCATGGACCATAGCTTTATGGCTCACACAAGCAGCTGGATTTTCGCAAGCAAGGTTACAAATTGAACACTTACTGCAGCTCCTCATGTGTGCCAAAAACCTGTCCTTTCGTTTGATTTTGCTTCCACATTTCTGACAGTGAAAGCGCTCGCATTCAGTGTGGAGACTTTTCACATGTCTCGTCAGGTTATCTTTTCTCGAAAACGTTTTGTAGCATATCTTACACACAATTGCCATGATTCCAAAAATTACCGTTAAATAATATTACTAAAAAATTAAGGCTAAAAACAAAAACAAGTTGCTTATTTTAGAAAATTTAGAAAAGCAATCGTTCAAAACAGTAGACAGTTGATAATTTCGATTTTAGATTTAAGCGGACAAATAACTACTTTAGAATAATTTCAACAATAAAAAATTTCAAGTACGAAAACGTAAACATTATTTCAATAACTAAAAGTTAACACTAAACAAAGCACAAAATATTCTTTTCAAAATCTTTGACCAATACAAAACATGTTCATAGAGTGCAGCAGCAAAATTTAAACACTATGTTAATTTTGATTTAGAACGACGATACGCTTCAGAACCACAATACGCTTTAAGATCATATATAAATTTTTCCAATATTTTTTCTTTGCATAGCACACAATTTTCATTTGATTTCGAACAATCCACGCAAAGTACTTGGTGATGACATGGCAGCAACATCACGCACGAGTCTTCTTTTTTGCAAGACAAACATTTCTTATTTTGCATTTGCTGGTTATTCATCCTTCCCAGTCTCTTAAATTTTACCCTACAGAACATGAATATTGCAAGTTAACATGCAAGAACGTTAAAGTTATAAAGATGGTCTTAATCAAAAAAATCAACTCAGAAAATTTAGAAAAGCAATTGTACAAACTAGTAAGCAGTTGTCATTTCGATTTTTAGACTGAAGCGGACAAACAACTACTTCAGCACAATTTCAACTTACCGTGATCTTGCAATAAGTTCTCAAATGATCCAAACAAAAATTGAACCACGTATTTATACTGTCAATATGCTATTTTATTTCATAACGCCCTCCCTAACAATCAATTATAATTAACCGTTCGCTTCCTGGATTTTGTGACACTATCTTTCACTCATAACGCGCTACCTAAAATTCGGTTTATGACGCGCGCTATTACAAGTTTCAACAAATATCAGCTTTTCAAATATCAGCTTACACAAGAATGAAGTTTCAAAAAAATAATAAACAGCTCTCGATTTATACCTAAAATTCGGTTTATGACGCGCGCTATTACAAGTTTCAACAAATATCAGCTTTCCAAATATCAGCTTGCACAAGAATGAAGTTTCAAAAAAATAATAAACAGCTCTCGATTTATACCTAAAATTCGGTTTATGACGCGCGCTATTACAAGTTTCAACAAATATCAGCTTTCCAAATATCAGCTTACACAAGAATGAAGTTTCAAAAAAATAATAAACAGCTCTCGATTTATACCTAAAATTCGGTTTATGACGCGCGCTATTACAAGTTTCAAATATCAGCCATTTCGGTATACGTCTCCATTTTTTGTTTGAATGAAGTTTCAAAACATCAGCTCTTTTTATATACCTTTTTTACTTTGTTTTTGACATGTCAGAACTTGTCTGTCGCCAAAAAAAAAAATTCCACCCTCCACCTCCCTTGCACCTCCCCTCCACCTACCTTGCACCTCCCTTGTACCTCCCCTCCACTTCCCTTCACCTCCCTCCATCTCCCTTTCGCCTCCCTTCACCTCCCTTCACCTACCTTGCACCTCCCTTGTACCTCCCCTCCACTTCCCTTCACCTCCCTCCATCTCCCTTTCACCTCCCTTCACCTCCCTCCATCTCCCTTTCACCTCCCTTCACCTCCCTTCACCTACCTCCACCTCCCTTTCACCTCCCTTTCACTTCCCTCCACCTCCCTTTTCACTCCACTTGCGGGTCGAATCCCGCACAGTACACTACTGGTA